>RJWJ010000703.1:0-187250 GCA_004363605.1 Indri indri | reverse complement strand
CTCAGTACCTACTATCTGTTAGGAATTGTGAACAGAGTAGTCCTACCAACTGCCTTCCATGATCTTACCCTCCTGAGAGAAACATTTAGGTGAGAAAGCAGATAAAATACAAGTGACCCTCCTTTTTGGTAAGGGGAGGTACGTGGTGCTCCAAAACCACTCAGGAGGCTCCCCAGTGTGTTCTGGAGGTGCACTGGCAGACCCTTCTTGTAGGAAATGATGTTCACCTGAGAACTAGTGAAGAGAAGGGGAGAAGAATGATCGAGGAAGAGAGAGTACCAGGTCCAAATCTCTGTATGTGAGGCTATCCAAAAGTCTGAACGTTTGACTTTAAAGAACTGAAAAGCGGATCTGTAAGAATGTGGGGACCACATAAAGTCTTAATGGGAAAGGTAATGTGGAAATAGCATGTTTGCTTACCTTGTGGTAACATTAGAAAGAAAGCTGTTGTCACCACTTTCAAAGACATTAGAGAAGCTCTTGAAATATAGGTGCCAGATGCTTGCCACCTGAACAGGCCTGAACTGCTAAACTTAGATCTGTGGGTGCAAATGGACAGGCCCCCACAGCCAAATTTACTTTTCAGTGTGTTTTGTTGGTCTTGTACTGCACAGGGTTAAGTTTCATGGTGTTAAAAATTCGAACATTTAAATATGTAAAATACTTTTAAAAATAGGGAGATTTCTCCAAAACCTGGATTTTTGGCTTTTCTCAAAAGATTGGAAGGCTCACAATCCCACGTGGCAACATCAGCTGAACATGATGATGCCTGACTGTCTGGAGAACCATAGTCCTCATTGCTTCCTACTTTTCAAAAAAGCTAGCCTGTTTGACTATAGCACAGACATGCAGACAGCCTGGATTCAGGACAGAGTGATACTGTTTACAAGACGTGACCTGAGCAAATTTTTTAACCTCTCTGCACCTCATTTTCATCCAGTCAAATGGAGATGATAACAGCATCTATCTCAAACAGTTTTTGTAAAGATTAAAGTAATTGATATATGTAAAACACTTGGAACAATGCCCAGCATGTGCTACATGCTATGTGAGTCTTAGTTATTATTTCTTACTTCTTTGGCCACTATGGGTATATCAGAGTTTGTGATTTCCGGTTTGGAACATCTTTATCTCTTCCCTCCCTGGTCACATTTTATTTGGAAAACCCTAAAGGATCTCCTTAGAGATTTATAACAATTTCCTCTTTCTATACTGGGAGTGATATAGGTCCTTTGAGCAACAAGCTGTCTGAAACCTAGTGTCTTAAAACAATAATTATTTATTCCCAGAGATCTACAGCTTGGCTAGCACGGTTCTACCTCACGCTATAGTGACTGGAGGGTTTGGACCTACTTTCCACGTCTCTAATCTTCCTTGGACCAGCAGGCTGGCCAGCACATATTCCTGTAGTGGCCATCAAACAAGCCCAAGAAAGCAAGCCCAATTATACGAGCCCACTTTAAACTCCTGACTGTATTATATCTATATCTGATTGCATTAAGTTTCAATGGTCAAGGCAAATCACACGGCCAAACCCAATGTCTACAGGCAGAAAGTACCCTCTGTCCTTTTGCAGGGAGAACTACAAAGTTGCATGGTAAAGGGCTTGGAATTAAGGATCCGTAAAGACATAGTTTGACACTTTCAGAAGACTTTTAGAAGTCAGAAATTCTGGTGATTATAGTTTAAGAAGTAGTTTGAAAAAATTGTGACTACTTTATCAGGACTCTTGGTGGTAAGTGACAGAAACCTTAATTCAATGTATTATAAACACAGGTAATTTATTACCTCATGTTATTTATAAGACTAGTGTAGTGATGACTTTGGGAATGACTTTGCTAGGTGCTCAAATAATATCATCAGTCCTCAATCTCTCTCTGTCTTTTAGCTTTGCTTTACTTCATGTGGGGTATATTCCTATCTAGGAAGGTGGCTGCCAGGAGTGTTAGATTTATATTCTCCCAGGTTCAAGTCAAGGTCAAAAGGAGAGAGTTCTTCTCTCTCAACAGTCTCAAGGAAAGTTTATTTGTGAGTAAGGCAAATGTCCATCTGTAAATCAGTCACTGTTGCCAAGGCAAAACGATGCTCTCATTGGTCATGCTGAGTTATATGCTCTCTCTTGGTGCTGGGGACAGTATCAAATCCTCTACAGAATATGTCCTGAAACTGGACGAGGAACTCGCCTTTATTAGAAGTAGGGTTAAAGTGCCTGTATTGGAAGTGGGAAAATAAAAACCCAGTGGTTAAAAAAAGAAACCGTCTACCATAAATTTTCATAATTGTCCACTAAATTAAAAGTCCAGCAAGCTCTGTTCACTTTTTTGTATTTTCCTGTGCTGTTTAAGTGTGGTAGAATCTCTGTATTATTTTGTCTACGCTTCAAAGTAATTCAATGGCAGGTGTCTTGAAATAAGGCTAGATATAAATATTTTACGATTGTATTTTTTATGAAGTTAACATTCATCTCAGGGTGGAATTTAGTTTATAGTCTAAGAATACTTTCTAATTTTTACAGAGAAATATCACAGGAGGATAAATGTTAACATTTCAATTCAATTCAACAAACACTTATTGTTTGTAAATGTTTGCCAAGTTGAATTGAATTGAATTAACATTTCAGTGAGCATTACTGCAGACTCTGTGACCTATATTTAAATATTTGAAAAATAATCCCTCTTCCTTCCTGCTGCTACTCATAATTGTATTCTTGCCTTAACTTTCCAGACTCTTGATATCCAACAGTCTATTCCTGGGGTGGGCAAAAGTCATCCTGTTCTCCCACCCCCAAACCTAAAAAAAAGGTCAGAGTCCTTTTCTACATGTCATTTGGTATGAATGTGAAATTAAATATTTGGACAGAGTATTTCTAGGATTAAGAAGAGAGTAAATTAGCAACAGAAGGGCTATATTTTCATGATTTATTTTTTTTTCAAATTCACTGATTGATTTGTGGATCTGCTCTTTAGGAAAAATAGAATATTTCCTCAATTCTGGAGTCTATTCCATTTGTTCGAGCTGACACACAGTGGTGTGCTGGTAAATTGGCTCTCAGGAGAAAAAAAAAAGCTCTAGTTCATAGTGTCTGCCCATTTCCATGGTGTAAATATTCCTATCATGGAAAATTACAAGCTATCAACAGTTGCAGTCTGCAAAATTCCTGAATATTTAACAATAGGCTTTCATTAGCTGCTAGAAACTAGTTCTAGAACACCACTGACTATGTGAGCCAACATAATTCAAACCACTGACTGGAATAGTTAAGATACCATTTCCCATCAAACCAACTGACCCATGGCAACTTGCTTCAGAGTTTACCAAATAAAAACAATTCTCATCCATGATCAGAAGGCTCTACGTGGAATAATTTATAAGTCATAGTAACATTGTTTTGTTTCCAAGAAGTATAATTTCCTTCAGTAGATAACAACTCTAGCAGAGTAAATCTGCATGGGATGATTGTGTTACTGTTTGGGGAGCACGTCTGTTGGCAGGCTATTGTAGCTAAAATATCCATTTCCCTAGGCCATAGGTCAGGTCTTTAAAATACTGGAAAAGCTGTGCAACTCTTTCCTTCTGACATATTACAGTAGGGACTGTAATATACACTGATTGCACTGATTGCAAAGAAACAACATTTCCATGTTCTCGAATCTAAATGGAAGTTAATTTTGAAATTTGTATGTTGACCATAAGATATAAGGACCAGATATTAATAGACCAGTGATCACTACCCTGATCAGATAGCTCTCTCCCTCTTCCCCTGGGAAAGTAAGAGCAGATACTTTTAAGAGGACAATGATTCTGATTTTATGGATTATCAGAAATCCAGCAAGAAGAAAAAAAAATAGTGTGTAGAAGACCTCTAAGGCTTTCCCTAATTTCCACTTAACCATGTCATTCCAATTGAGGGGAGAACATTTCTCTCAGGAAATATTAATGGCTAAAATGCTTTTTTCCTTTGGTTTTTTAAAAATCAGTGACATCGAGAGCCCAGAGTAACCTGTGATTATTAAGCATAATTGAAACCCAGAGTGTTGCGGTTTAAAATCACCACTTCTGGCACAAAGCCGGTGATTGTGCATTTCTGATATCTGCCTAGGGAAGCTGAAAATGTTTTACTGTACCCAGGCTTACCTGTTGCTGAGGGCACCTTCTTGGCCTTTGTTTTGGCATTCAGGTTAAATGGATATCCACTAAGGGGTAATTTTTAAAGCAGCCCTAGAAGAATCATGTGTATAATTCTTTTCAACAACAACAAACAGCTCAGGTACTCCCATTCTGCTACTTTGTTTGGTCTCCAGTGTATCATTTATCCATTCCCTTGACACACAATCTCTGCAGTCTCTCGGTTGGAGTTCATTTTACAGACTTGCATGAATACTGAGGGATTTATTGTTATCAGTATGGAAAAGGTGAGCTGTTACGCAATGGTGCATTTGTGCTAGTGTATTTCTCTACGTGACAAGAGGGACAGAATCCAGAAGACTATGTATGGAATAGTCAACATTTTAATTTTTTTCTTTAGATTGGTAATTTTTTTAAAAAAAGATCACAATTGCAGTAGAATAGAGCACATGAGTGTCTGTGGTGAATTATGCAAGCAATGTGGTACCTTCTGATACATGCAGAGCACACAGAAAGCAGATGGAAAAATCTCAGGAGTTCTGGGAGGCTCAGGGCATCACATGAAATTTCAAATGAGAACATGAGACTGGGAGGGAAACTTGGTCCTGAGTGGTCCAGGGAGACTCTAAATGGCTGGTGAAGTAGAAAAAGGAACTGGAAAGGCTAATATCAGAAAGGAAACAATGTCTTGCAAAAAGACAAGTGAAATCCAGAAAATGGAACAGATTTATATAACAAATCTGAGAATTGAGGGTCTCTAATGGGGGAAGCATATTTGTAAGTAAAGGAGGAAAAACTGTTTTGGAGAAAGTTTATCATTAATGTATACTTTAAGATCAGAATATTGATATGTTTTTACCCCAGTAGGATTGGTTGAAAACTCTTGCTAATGTGTATTTTTTCTCTCCTTTCTTTTATGCCAAGCTTAGTGGAAGGGATAATGATGAGTTCTATGAAGTTATTATTTCTTTTTGAGTCCACTTAACCTGGATGTCTTTTGATAGAAGTAGTTTATGGTTTCTGTATCATGTTCAAAAATTGAATGTACATCTTTTTCTCTGGCTTGCACCATATACGAACAGTTTTTAGAATGTATTTTATCTTTAAGCTATTTCCATATCTTGAAAAAAGAGTTGTGAAAAATAAATCATCCTCATGATAGGCAGAGGTGATACAAAATTTACTTGGATTTCCTCTTAGCAACTCATTTCATGTAAGCATTTATTTAAGAAGAGGGTAAGGTCCTCTATAGAAGAAGCACTTCTCAAGCAGCATTTATGAAAGTATGCTCTGTGGGATAATAGACCTCCAAAAGATCTGAATAGACGGTCTTTTGAAAAATGGCTCCATGGTCAAATATGTTTAGGAAATGCTAACTGCTATATTATTCCTCTCTTGGAAATTCAAAGTGCTCATTAGGACATCAAAGGCTTTGAGATGGCCTATAACATAGAAATATTTTTAACTTTGCTTTAACGAGTATGCAGACACTATTCATTGCTCACCCAAGAACCATTCTCTCTTCTTCCTTGCCCACAGAAACTTGGTGTTGTTTAGGTAGCAATGTTCCAGATAGGATCGTTGGTTTAGCCAATGTCTTTCCCCAGCAATTCGTTTACGAGGGGGAGGGGTGTACGTGACTCATTCAATAAGATGTAGGAAGGATTCTGTGAAGACTTCTGGGGAAAATATTCTTACCTAAATAGAGAGAGGCATATATATGAAGAGAAAGTGCTTTTGCTCTAGACCTCTCTAATCCTTCTTGGGACACTGTTATGTAAAGACGTGATGTATGGAGCTAGGGTAGGCATCTTGTGAACATGACTGGCTGAAATGACAATAAATACCTGGTTCTTGGTGACATTGTTGAACAATCTAACCTGCTCAATAAATGGCCTTATGAATTAAGCCAAGTATACTTCTAAGTATAGACAAAATCAATCTAATTGGTATGCCTAGCAGCGCCAGCCCTTTTATATGGAACACCTATTAACATGGTGTACCGTGGGGCATAGCTTGAAAACTCTGGAGCTAGACATTTGTTATCATTGTCATAGCAGCATCCCTTCTTCCCTCAAGTCACCTCTACCCTCAACTCAATTGGAGTGTTGCCCTGGCCTTGATGGCCTTGAGAGTGACTATAGTAGGGACACTGGCCCCAAGACAAAGCCTATGTCTACATGGTTAGCAAAAAGCAGAGTTTTATCTGAAATAATGCAGCCTTGTTTTAGGATACCTTTGCCCCAGGAGCAGCTTTGGCCAATTTGACGGAAGTATTTGAAATTGAGACTATGAGTAGTACGTGTAAGTTTCACACAGTCGTAATCTGTTAGGGAAGGATTTTACCAATTTTGTTCCATGTCTCCATTACATGCATGAGGAAACTGAGGCAGGCTCAGGGCAGCTAAGGAATTTGACTAGAGTCACAAAATTATTTAGTGACACAATTAGAATCTTCTACCTTAAAGTCATTCCCAAGACTTCTGGAGAGGCAAAGCCTTTCTCATAGCCTCAGGGTGCTCAGGATGAAATCACAGCATAGGCTTTGGGTTAGCAGATTGCCAATACATTTGTGCCTGAGAAGGTGAGAAAAAGGCTGGTTCAGAAAGCTTTCCTCGCATAGGTAGAGTTCATATGTGTCTATTTGTCTTGTTTTGCACTTTACATTTTTTCTTTCATTAAATTCCTTTTCAAAAATTACACAAGTAACCACACCTATGAAACTTCGAAAAGAGACATAAAAAGAGAGTTGATACCCCTAACCCCACTGCATCCTCTTTCCCCCTCCCTCAGGTAAACATTAACAATTTGTGATGTGCCCTTCCATGCTTTGCTTTGTGCTCATGTATACATGAGGCTAGAGATTACTTTTGTTTTCTTTTTTTAATTCCTTTACAAAATGGAATCAAATTATCCACGTTTCTCAGTATCTCACTTTTATCTCTTAATATTACAGCATGAGCATCCCTGTGCATTAATTGAAGTAGATATAATCCATTCATTTTAACTGCTGCATCGTGTTGCTATTGTACATTTTAATTTACCATTCACCAATTCTGGATATTAATTTTGTTTCTGGTTATTTTGTATGGAATATGCACACACACACACACACACCCCACAGAGTTTTAGGTACAACAGCATACATGTGCATGTATGTGTATATATTTATATATAATATCTATCTATCCATCCGTAGTCCTGATTATTCTTTTTCTGGAAGACCAGCATTTCAAAAGTGGTTTGTTTGACCAGAAAATATGAGTATTATTAATTTTGAAAGGTTTATAGCAATTTCCTACATCATTCTCACTAGGACTGGATACTGTAACTCTTTAAAATTTGTTTCCAGTATCATTTGGGGAATGTGGTTAATACAGGCATACCTGATTTTATTGTGCTTCACTTTATGGCACTTCAGAGATACTGTATTTTTTTTTACAAATTGTAGGTTTGTGGCAACCCTGCATCAAACAAGCCTATCAGTGCCATTTCTCCAACCACATTTGTTCACTGTGTCTCTGTCACATTTTGGTAATTCTCACAATATTTCCAACTTTTTAAATTATTATTGTATCTGTTATGGTGATCAGTGATCAGTGATCTTTGATATTACTATTGTAATCATCTTGGGGCTCTGTAAACCATACCCATAGAAGGTGACAAACTTAATCAATAAATGTTGAGTGTGTTCTGACTGCTCCACCAGCCAGCCATTCCCCCATCCCTCTCCTTCTGTTCATGTCTATTTTCTGAGAAATACCAATACCAAAATTAGGACAATTTTAACCCTACAATAGCCCCTAAGTGTTCAAGTGAAAGGAAGAGTCACATGTCTCTCACTTTAAATCAAAAGCTAGAAATGATTAAGCTTAGTGAGGATGGTATGTCGAAAGCTGAGATAGGCCAAAAGCTAGCCTATTGTGCCAGTTAAGTTGTAAATGCAAAGCAAAAGTTCTTGAAGGAAGTTAAAAGTGCTACTCCAGGGAACACATGAACGATAAGAAAGCATATCAGCCTCATTGCTGACATGAGAAAGTTTTAGAGATCTGGATAAAAGATCAAACCAGCCATAACATAATCTAAAGCCAAAGCCTAATTACATAACATAACATAACATAACATGACATGACATAACAGTGCAAGGTGAAGTAGCAAGCGCTGATGCAGAAAATGCGGCAAGTCGTCCAGAAGATCTAGCTAAGATAATTGATGAAGGTGCCCACACTAAACAGATTTTCAATGTTGACAAAACAGCCTTATGGGGGAAGAAGATGCCATCTAGAACTTTCACAGCTAGGAAGGAGAAATCAATTGCTGGCTTCAAAGAATCAAAGGACAGCTGGTGCCTTTAAGTTGAAGCCATTGCTCATTTGCTATTCTGAGAATTCTAAGACCCTTACGATTTATGCTAAACTTACTCTTCCTGTGCTCTGTAAATGAAACAACAGAGCCTGGATGATAGCGCATGTGTTTATGGCATGGTTTACTGAATATTTGAAAGCCACTGTTGAGATATACTACTCAGAAAAAAAAGGATTCCTTTCAAAATATTATTGTTCAATGACAATGCACTGGTTCACTCAAGAGTTCTGACGGAGGTGTATAAGAAAATTAATCTTGTTTTCATTCCTACTAATACAACACTCATTCTGCAACACATGAATCAAGGGGTCATTTTGACTTTTCAAGTCTTATTATTTAAGAAATACATTTTGTAAGGCAATAGCTGCCATAACTAGTGATTCCTCTGATGGATCTGGTCAAAGTAAATTAAAAACTTTCTGGAAAGGATTTACTATTTTAGATGCCATTAAGAACATTTATGATTCATGGGTGGAGGTCAACATACCAGCAGTAACAGGATTTGGAAGAAGTTGATTCCAGCCATCATGAATGACTTTGAGGGGTTCAAGACTTCAGTGGAGGAAGTCACTGGAGATGTGGTGCAAATAGCAAAAGGACTAGAATTAGAAGTGGAGCCTGAAGTGGCTGAATTGCTGAAATCTCATGATCAAACTTTAACTGATGAGGAGTTGCTTCTTACGAATAAGTGAAAAAAGTGATTTCTTAAGATGGACTCTATTCCTGGTGAAGATACTGTGAACATTGTTGAAATGAAAAAGGATTTAGAATATTACATTTAGAATATTACACTTAGTTGATAAAGCAGCAGCAGGGTTTGAAAGGATTGACTCCAATTTTGAAAGAAGTTCTACCATAGGCAAAATGCTATGAAACAGCATCATATGCTACAGAGAGATCTTTCATGAAAGGGAAAGGCAATTGGTGGAGCAAACTTCATTGTTGTCTTATTTTAAGAAATTGCCACAGTCACCCCCACCTTCAGCAACCACCACCCTGATCAGTCAGCAGCCACCAACATTCAGGAAAGACCCTCCACCAACAAAAAGATTAACAACTCACTGAGGGCTCAGATGATTGTTAGCATTTTTTAGGAATAATGTATTTTTCAATTAAGGTATATACATTGCTTTTTAGACATAATACAATTGCACACTTAATAGAGTACAACATAGTATAAACATAACTTTTATATGCACTGGGAAACCAAAAAATTTTTGTGACTTGCTTTATTGCAATATTCACTTCATTGTGATTGTCTGGAATTGAGCCTGCAATATATTTGAGGTGTGCTGGTGTTGTTTTAATTTGCACTTCTTTGATTACCAGTGATATTGAGCAATGGAATTTTTTTTTCTGAAAGTTAGGCAGTGTGTTACAGGTTCAAAAACTTTATAGCTATATAGCATCTCCTGAAAAAAATATTCAGGGAGAGGAGTATGTAGAACATCAAATACTTTGTGAGTATGTGTGTGTGTGTGCACGTGCTTGTGCTTGTGTGTGTATGGTCATAATATTATCATTCAAAATAAAGGATCCATATTATTAGTTAATATTGATAGAATTTTTATAAGATTTTGTATATTTCAAGGATGATACAATTTATATGCAAACACTAATATTTAACCTTATGTGAAAAGCTGTATAAATAAATTTCAAAAAAAGAATCACATCTTGTAAACTAGTGTATTCCATATTTACATAATAGAATGGCCTTTAGCGAATGATGGAATGATAATAACCACTTCTTTCAAGTTTGTAGCCTACAATTTTTTCATGTTTATGATTTTGTTTAGTATTTTTTACCACAACCTTTTCAGATTGGAAAAGCAGATTGCAGTAGTCCAGTTTTATGGGTAAGGGACTTGAAGCACAAGAGGAGCCTTTCTGTGTGTCTTTAAATATTAATTGAATATACATGATTTAGTGACATGATTATGGTACTATAATTCCATGACTAGAATATAATTTTCAAATGCAGTCCTTATGTTGGATGTGATGTTTCTTTCTCTGTTTCTATTTTTTTAATATATTACATATAAAATCACAATAATTGCTCTGGCCAACACATTTCTGTCAGCACTTATCATTTCCTTACATTTGACACCCAAATTTGAAATACTGGGTCAAGTGTTATGAACTTTTTAAGGGTAATGATTAAATGACTGGTTTTCAAGGCCAATCGTTTCAGACTTCTCTTTTTATATAGACTAAAACCAAGCTGAGAAGAGAGGAGTCAATGATATTATTATGTAAAGTACTATATTTTCAATGTTATTTTAGTCTTTTCTCAATCGTGTTTCATATGTCATGTATCTGAGCCCTTCGCTTATCGTGTGATAATTCTCTTTCCCCTGACATTGGATATGACTTCATAGATATTCTATCAATGGCTACAGCCCACTTGGAACATGATACTGATTATCAGTCCTCCTCCCTCTGTGCTGACCATAGAAAAGATACTGTTGCTCTTCCTTGATCTTAAATGAATTTAGAAGCAGAATTACACACCAAAAGCTCTTTCCTTCAAGCTGGCTAGGTAATTTAAGTATCTAAGCTGAATCCTCATTTATGAATATGGATGTGAAATCCACATGTTCAGAGTCGTATATCCAATCTACTTTATTTGGCTTTTCACACTGAGGTGAAAGTTGGATGCTAACATGTGAGATAGACACCATCTCATCAAAAAGATGTATCTTTTTGCTCAGGCCCATGGGACTGCAGTAAATCAGGAGCATCTATCTGAATCTGCCTTTACCTGAACCCTTATGTATATGTTTCTTATTTCTAAGCCATGTCTCTGCATCAGAAATAACAATTTTGTCATACATTAATCATGTTCCTGGCACTTTTAGATTGCAGATTATAAATATTATTGTGCCTTTTAATTTTAGGTACCTAGTAGACGAAATCAAGAAAAGAGAAGGATTCAAGTTACTAATGGAAGTAAGTGATTGCAGAATTGTGCGTGTGATTTTGTCAGTCAACAGTGATGAACGTGGTAATTTTCTAATCTGTTATATTTCTTTGGTTTTTGTGCTACAGACTTAGAAACAAGTCATTAGTTTAATTCATAGAGACCATTATGTTAATTTACTCTATTAGTGAGTAGGAAAAATTCCTTTGTTGGATTCACAGGGAATACACTTGCCTTTAAGTATTGAAAATTAAAATGCTCGATAATAATTACTAGGGATAATATTGAATAAATTATGACCTCTATCTTGATATATAAATTTCATAATGATTGTACTGCAAATATTCAACTGTGCCTGCATGTGAAAAATCAATTAAGTGAATGTACAGAATGTACAATAATGCATACAGTTTTCTCTTTTTATAAAATAACTAGAGCATATTAGCTTTTGGGCAATGGGAAAATAAGTTATTTTGTTGTTGATGTTGTTGGATTATTTGCTATATATAAGGAATAATCTGGTTACAAAGGTAGAGAATATTTTTTTCTAAAATATATTATTAAAAAACATAAAAATGTTATTTAATTCTGATTTTTAAGAAATATAAAGTATGACATCATCTTAGATCTTGTTATAGTATATATGTTATAGCAGTTTTTAACCTAATGTAAAAATCCCCTAGAAATTACAGTGTAGGAATCTGTGCTATATATAAGCAATCTAGTTAATTTTTGGTGTTATTTTATTCAGTAGGATGTATTGAACAATTACTATGTATCAGGCACAGTTCTAGGCACTGTGCCTAGATAAGAAAGGTCACTCATGGTGCTTACATTCAAATGGAAATTGAAAGGTAATTAACAAGCAAATTAATACATAGGAAACATCAGGTAGTGAGAATTCTTAAGAAAACAATAAAATAGGTTCATGATACAACCTAGTATACAAATAAATAATTAGACAATTATAGATGTGGCAAGTACTATATTGAAAAAAAAAGGCTAAAATGCTGAAATGGGGGTGGATATGGCTTGTTTGGTTTGAGTGGTCTGGGTAGGGATTTTAAGGTTATCTGTAAGCTGAGACTTGAATAATGATAAACAGCAAGCCTTGCAAACACGTGAGGGATGGGCATCTAGACAGAATGAATAAACAACTGCAAAGGCTTAAAGGTGAAAAGAGTTCTATGTGCTTGAACAGCCAAAAGAAGATGTATTAAACAGGGAAGAAGTGTATCAGGTAAAGTGGTTGGAGAGGTGGGGGCAGAGAATAGATCAGGTGGGATTCAGGTAGATCAGGGTAAGACATTTAGCTTTTATTTCAAGCGTAGTCATTATAGAGGTTTTAATAAAACAAGAGTCTGAGTTCCATTTTTAAAAGATTATTTGGATGTATGAGAAAAGAAGAATATGACAGGGCTGGTGGTGAGGAGTGGACAAGAAAAGAGACAAATTTGGAGACTTTGCAGTAACCCAGGTGAGATATGATGGGGGTCCACAGACAAGCTTGGGAAATACTGCTCCAGGGGATACAGACCTGGCTTCCACCACTGTCTAGAAAGGAAGCATCAGATTAGAAAGTTATACAATTCACAAGTTCCTGAAAACCGGAGATATAAAGGAACTTGTATGCATACCAAAATCATCCACATTTGAATGACTTTCTGGTAACACTATAAAGAAGCAAGAAGGCAAATTTAGAATGTGGGAAATTATATAGGACAGCTGACTTGGGTTCTTCAACAGGTTAATGACATAAAGAAAAATAAAGGAGGGAGTTAGGCTCAAAGAGACGGAAGAGGCATTACAACCAAACGCAGCATGTGGACCTGGTTGGAATCCCAATTTGAACAAGCCAACCATAAAAAGTAATTTTTGAAACAGGGAATTTTGAATATGAGCTGGTTATTAGATGGTGTGAAGGAATTGTTGATAATTTTGTTAGGCATGATAATTGCTGTATAACTATATAAGAAATTGTCTATAATTTTTAGAAGTGCATCTGTAAGCATGTAGGGGAGAAACAGCACTTACATGATTGACTGGATTTGAGTTCTAGATACTTTTCATATTTTCTCGAGTTTAAGTTATCTATTTTCTTAAAATTGAGTTGCCTTATTTTCTCTGGCAAGGGAGCTGTGGTGTTTATGGAAAGTCCTGCACACCTTGGAACTGCATAGTCTTTTGATAGAGCTGAGAGAAAAAGTGATGAGAAAAAAAGACGAACTGATTAAAAAGTTACTTGTATATTCTTCCTATATGCTTAGGAAAATGAAGGAGGAACCTCTTACTAACATATTTAGGGAATTACAAACATTCATATCCTTGTAATGAAAGTTAAGGTGGGCTTTAATCATTAAGTAGGCTTCTTCCCCTAGATATTTCATCTATGGGAGCCAGCTTGCCCATGAACAGTGAAGGTGGCTTCCTAAATGGTCTTCCAGAATCCCTATAAGGATTTTGTATGTGATCTTCATTTGTCTCTTTTCTTTTCTCTTTATTCTGTCTTAAAAAATAGAGTAGAATTAGACCTTGAATTTCACATGTAAGTGTCAAGTTGATAAGTCTGTTTTTGCTAACATACATACATATATTATTTATTATATATTTAACATATATATATGTTAGAGAGAGAGAGTTACTGTTGTTTAGCAGATAGTAATGAGGACATTAAGTGGAACACTGAAAACGGTAAATAAACATAACAAAACGGAGTGCCCAGTACTTCAATATCTTTTCCTGAAAAGAGCAAAAATAATGCATATTTTCTTGAAGATGATTGAAAGTTATCATTTCAAATGAATTCTGCATTATTCATAGACCCCGGAAAATCATATCTCTCTTTTTCTGTATTGGATCTAAGATCTAATAGATGTTTTCCTAGAGGAAATTCATTCTTATGATATCATTCACATATTTTATTTTGATCTCTTGGGAGAGTCCTAATGATTCAACATTTTTGTTTTTCTTTTCCTGATTTCTACATTAGGAAAAGTTATTTATGTTTCATAAACTTTCAGAGTTATAAAAGATTTTCAAGGACATATAGTCAACTTTTTGCCAAATGCAGGAAACCTCTCTTGACAGCACCTGTAACAGATGGTCAATCTCTGCTTGAACACTTCCCATGGTGGGTAATTCACTAGTTCATTCCTCTTCCAGGTAGCGCTAATTATATTAGTACTTGTTCTCATATTTATTGAACCTTACTATTAATATGTATCAAGCACATTGTGATTTATCTTACACTGTTACCTTGTTATATAGTTTTATTAGATGACAGTGACCTCCTAATTGCTAAATCCAATGTACAGTGTTTAATCTTCATCTTGTTGAACTTCTGCAGCATTTTGTGCTGTTATCCACTCCACTGCTCTTGAAACTGTCTCTGTCTTGATTCCTCTGATTTCCTTTCCCAGTTTTCCTCCTTTCCATGTGAAAGGCAAGTCTCTATGTGATGATCTCTTCATCTAAGTGTCCCTGAAATGTTCTGCACACTTTTGTCTTTGGCCCTTTATCCTGTCCCCATACTCTCCCTGAAGTGTCTTCTCCACATCCAGAGCTTTGCTATTAATAGCCTTAATATATGTCTCCATCCTTGCTGTGTCTCCTAAACTCTGGTCTTTTATGTATAGATATATCCTGGAATTTTCACCTAGACTCCACAGACAGCTCAAATTCAACATTTCTAAAGCTGAAGGATAGCCACTTTCCTTACCAGCATTCTACACTCTTCTTTAGGTCATTAGAGCTGTGGTGCACCCAAACAAAAATCTTGATGTTGTCTTCACTATCTCCCTTTTCTTTTCCCTAAATCTGCCTTGTGTACTTAGTCTTCTCCACTCCCAAAGCCACTGCCTTCTTTCAGGATCCCCTCCCCCTCAGCTTAGCACTGCCGTTTACCTTGTCTCTGTCTTCCAGTCTTAGATCCCTCCAGCCCATCCTCTATGCTGGTATTGCAGTGGCCTTCCTGAAATGAATCTGCTCCCTAGAGAAAAGCTCTCCAATGACTCCACATTTCCTCTAGGGTCAAGCTCAAACTCCCAAGCATGGCATGTGAGGAGTCCCTTCATGAAATGATACCCATTGTCATTTCCAACTTCACCTCTCTTCAGTACACCCTGTCCTCTATTCATTCCAAGTATAGCGGGCTCTCCATATCTGTGAGTTCTGCATCCCTGTGGGTTCCACATCTGCAGTTTCAACCAACCATGGATCAACAATATTAAAAAAAAAATAAAAAATAACTATACAACAATGAAAAATAATACAAATTTAAAAATCCAGTGTAACAACTATTTACATAGTATTTACATTGCACTAGGTATTATAAGTAATCCAGAGATGATTTAGAGTATATGGGAGGCTTGCATAGGATATATGCAAATACTACACCATTTTATGGGATTTTAAGGGGCATCCTCTACATAGGATAACATAATATTTGCATATATATATTCTACACACATCCTTCTGTAGACCTTTAGTCAACTAGATTACTTATAACAGCTAATAAAATGTAAATGCTATGTAAATAGTTGTTATAAAGCATTGTTCAGGGAATAATAACAAGAAAAAAAGTCTTACATTTTGAGTACAGAAGCAGCCATCCTTTCTCCCGAAATGTTGTTGAACTTCAGTTAGTTGCATCTGCAGATGTGAAACCCATGGATATGGAGAGCTGGCTCTATTCGCCATTATTCCAAAAACACTGGCTTCTACATATGCAGTATAGAAGCATTCTTTTTGCCAGGAATATTTTTGGATAACAAGAAATTTCTTTTTTTCTAATGCTTATTCCATTGTGTTTAACTGGCCATACCTAGCTCCATCACAAACTAGTCTCTGAGTCTCTGCAAGTAAGTATATAGTGTAAGCCATTTTCTTATCCCAATACTTTATCCAATATATATAACATATTAAACTTTGTTTATTAAGTTAAACAGTTCAGTTTCCCCTCTTTGGACACTATAATTTTTTAATGTTCCCCTTCAAATGTGGTACACAGAAATTAATATAGTGATGTATCTCTCTGGTACAGATTTTAATGGCATTAGTAATCCACTTGAAAAGGACATCTCTTTATACCAATATGGCCCCAAATAATAGTCACTAACCTAATAGAGTGCCTGACGTGTGCCAGGTATGGTCATGAATACTGGAAATAAACTATCTCTTTACTCATCAAACCAACCCTGTGAGGCAGTTAATCTCATCTTTATTTTATAGTTTAAGAAGCAGAAACTTAGAAAGTTTGACACTCATCCAAAGAGCTAATGAAGTTGGAATTCAAACTCATATCCTTGTGACTCCAAAATCCAGTCTTTTTTGCTATCCAGTGCTGCCTTTGAAATTTTACTGTACTCTAATCTTATATTTAAAACCTATAAGCTTGAAGTCAATTAAAATTCATCATGCCAGCTTTTCCCTCATTCTATATTTGCATGATTGATTATTTAAATCTGTGTGCTAGATTCTGCATTTATAGTTATTAAAATGCACAGTGCTAGCTTTGTTTTTATTGCTATTGTTCTTATGTAATGACATTGTAAGCGAAGAAGATTAATTTCTTTTGATATGACTCAGTTTTAGGGAACACGAGCTGCTACCTCTTGGTGACCACTAATTTCTTTCCCAAGTGGTCTTTATCATTTGCTCAATGATTCTTCCTGAAATTGACATCAAAGCACCTTAGAATATATCTCTTTTATTTGAAAATCAAGATAGAATGTATGCATCTTTTCTTTAATGCCGTGTCTCCTCTTCTTTATGAACTTTTAAAGACAATGTACTGGCTGCTACAAAGTTTTTATACCTTCACTAGACATCTGGATTCTTTTTTATGCCCTCCCAATTTTATGTTTTTTAGAGAACACAGACTAACTGTATTCCTAAGGCACCCAAGAGGTCAGACTTCCATATATATACAGAATTAAAATTAAGTGGTGTATGAATGGTTCTACTCTGAAAAATACTCATTAGTGCTTTGAAGCCTCTTGAAAAAAAAAATCATTATATAAAATACAAGATACAGAGGCAGAGACAGGAAAAACTCAAATATATTTTTTATGAACATTCAAAGACATGTTTTTATCAACTCAATAATTTTGGTAATGACTAAAATGAAGATATTTCACTAAATAGAGCATCAAATTTCCTCCAATGAAATGAAGTGTCAGAAGGGCTTTACAAGTTTTCAAGTGTTAAAATACTGAAGCCATTCCATTCTGAAAGAGAATGGACAAGAGGAATCATAGGTATGTCACTACTAAAATATCTAAACAGAAACTTATTAAAGAAAAGAAATTTAAAAGGTCTAGCAGATAAAGCTATTGTAAAGTATTTTATAATGTTCCCGTGAAAATGAAAAGGAATAATGGATTTGATTATGTATTAGGGTCCACTCCGAAGATAAAAACTACACAGTAATTTAATGTGGGAATGTGTAATATAAAGAATTATTAACAGGGAATTGGAGTCATGGGGGAGGATTGCCTCATAGGAGAGAAAGAGAACCCTAAAAATACCCCGGAATAGCAGTTATAAAGAGCAGCCACTACTTCTAGAACAGAGAGAGCAACCAAGGAAGCCCCCTCCCAGGGCTGAAATCCAGACCTCTTCAGAGAGAGTGTGACCTTGGCTCACGGGATGGCAGAGAAGTTCACGGAGGTGTCCCATTGGTGGGGCTCACTAGACATCCACCCTCTGGAGTGCTGAGGAAAGCCATCCACAGGGACGGGCTACAACTTGGAAATGACTGCAAGCTACAAGGGCTGCCAGAGAAGTCATCCAAAGCAAGGTGCCTAGCTGTCGTCACTTCCCTATGAAACCACCTGAGGGGAATACGCCAGGAAAAGCCATTTATGGACCCCATCTGCTGGCAGTCTGCTGTGATACCACCTGAGGGGTTT
Organism: Indri indri; assembly: GCA_004363605.1. Lineage (NCBI taxonomy): Eukaryota > Metazoa > Chordata > Mammalia > Primates > Indriidae > Indri > Indri indri. The sequence goes on along the minus strand of RJWJ010000703.1, from coordinate 168,929 downwards.
GTGCTGGGGGAAGCTGCCAGGGGGCCACTTGCCGCATGTCACCAGTGCTGCTGAAAAGAGCCACAGATTCTGTAGGACACCCATAGGTGAGCACACCAAATCTGAAAGAGCTACCTCTTCCTTCTCCAGTGCCCCTCCAGCAGCCTGTGCCGACAAAGCCTAAGATTGGACCAGATGACAAAGGAGAAATATTTGCAGAGTCTACCACCATTATTACAGGACATCAAGAAAGGGTGGATTTGGACCTGAGAGGCAATAAATTGATAATTGACATAAATGATATCTGGAAAAAAAATTGTCTTTGATATAAAGACATGAATTCCTAGAATCTAGTGGTGGATAATTACTCTATTTTTCTTCTACTTTCTATTCAGTCATAGTTACTTTATAAAAATTCACATTAAATGCTCTAAAAATTTGAAGCTCAGTTTGTTCTAGCCTAGAGAAACCAAATCAATTATAAATCAGAAATCTAAGTATGGATTGTGTAGCTTTGTAAAAACTATTGTAGTCTCGTGATAAATGTTTGTGGAAATTGAGTTGAATTACATGGTACTTCATTTTTAACTACTCTATATTTTTTAAGATTCGTAGCTCTTTTCTTGTCAAATCCAATAAGAGTGTTCAAAATTTCAAAGATGAAAGGATGATCAGATCAAGAACTTATCTTGTTGAGCTGGGAATGTTTCCGGGCATTCACTTGTCATTTAAAATCCATTAAAATCAGAACTCTATATAGCACAAGTCTTGATTTTAAGATATAAGATGATAGCTCTTTCCTCTTTCTGAAATAGTTTAAAACTTTATACTGACACTGGGGCATAATTCTGATGGTTATTGAGAATTATTATAACATTGGTTATTACCTACAAACTGTGTTTGTTGTGCAAAATGAAAGGCATTTCAAATTTCATCAGTGCTAAGCATCAAATGAGGAAGGTAGGTATGACTCATAATCTTTCCTGGATGTTATGCCATGTGTCTAATTTATGAACCTCTAATATAATGTCCCAAATTACCTGGTCATTGAGCACAAGTCTGATGATTGCCTTTGGTATGGCATTTCCTATGTTTTTGTCCAGTGAGGACAAAACCTTGTCCTTGTGGCAATGGCTGGGCTAAAGCCTGATAGGACGTTATTGCGTGTTTAACCAAATCATGTCTGATAAAAAAACAGATTAGTGGGGAAGATGACTTGGCTATGGCCACTTAGTTTACATCAGAATTTCTCAAACATGGAGCATACACTACCCACTGCAGAATCACCTGACATGCTTCATAAACTGCCAATTCTTTAGCCTTTTCTGGGATGGACTTAATCAGACTCTGGACATTCTGAGCGCAGGAACTGAGAATCTACATTTTGAATAAGCCCCCTAGCTGATTCACATTTTTACTGATGTTTGAGAGCCATAAGTCAAGGTGCTGCTCTTTTTTTTTTTTCCCCCAGAGCAGTATTGGCTAGGGTCCTAGCAGTGCTGGTTAGTGACCCTTAAGTATGCCATGCTGCTATCGACTCACAGGTAAGCAGGGCTTTTGCATTTGTCAGGTGTAGCCGGTAATAGAGGCCAACTTTGGCTGTCTTAAGCAGAGAAAATATTATTGGAAGCATATGGTAGTGTAAGAAATAACTTAAGGGTCAGGATTGAAGAAGGAAGAACCAGGGCATCTCTAAGCATATCTATAGCAAGAGGTAACTGATGTCAGAGCTGGATCAAGTCAGCTTCAACCTTATTATGTTTTGTCCTGGTATTTGCTCATTCTTGATCTAGAAGGAAGAGAATCCTCCAGGTGTACACAATGGAGAAGAAATTTTCCAGCAGGCTGTTATCAGAAGTAAGGTGGATTGGATGTTACTCTATAAGATTCTGATTTGTTATCAAAGTTATACACACGTGATAACTCTTAAAGAAACTAGCTAAGAGTTTAAGAAGTATGTACTTAATTGTATTCTAAGATAAATCTTAGCATAATGAAACAACTTTCAAATTTTCTGAATCCTCAGCCTGAATATGCCAATATTTGCTTTTGGTACATTCCACCAAGCCTCAGAGAGATGGAAGAAGGACCTGAGTTCTGGGCAAAACTTAATTTGGTAAGTAATAAGTAAATTGTATTTTTCCTTTTTATGAAATACATTCAATGTCTATTATCTGTTGATTCTATAAAAGTGCTGTACTTGTTAGAGCCTCTTGAAGAGGTGACTCCTAGTACATTAAAAAGTAATATACAAACAGTTGTAAACATTGTATTTAGCAAATTAACACACTTGACATGTACACACAAAATCAAAACAATTGTGCTGTTTGCAAGATAATTATAGAATTTATTAGAAGTTCTGATTCACAGTGCACTTCAGAAAGTGCCATCTGATAATGGGACACAGGTTAAAGTTGTATGATGAGTGACTACTTCTGTCAATTCTGCTTGTGCATTTGTGACTGTCACATCACATTACTTGGAAATAATGTTAAAAGTCTAAGTCTGATACCTTTTGTGAATGTGAGACCTTCTGTCCTCTCCACCAACAAAGTCTCTGCATCTTACGTACAAGGGGCTTACATGATAAAAGAGAAAACAGATGCCAGCAGTGGGTTTCCGCTGATCTTAGAATAAAATGTGCTTGGAAGTGTCTTCCCACACAGCTGTTGAGGGCTGCTGATCCAGAGTGAGGAGAAGCCCCAGGCTTCAGGGATTGCTTGTGTGTCAGTTACTCCTCGCCTAGCACGGCCCTGCCGGTTATAATACTGCCGCTAAGCCAAATTTCCAAGAACTCTGGAGTCTTATGAGTGACACAACTTGATCCCATTCCCCTGCTATATGAATATAATGTGTATTGAACATGAACCCGTGGCAGATCCCCTGGGGATTATGTAGCCGTGACGTGCAGAGCGCAAGTTCTCAATGGTTGGCACCGTCAAAGTTAGGCAATCCCCTACACTTAGCAACCTCCTTCTCAAGGTAGGCACAGCTGACTTCATGACCCTTAGCTCTGACTTCTCCCTACCCTCAGTGGGAAACAATGATTCTTTTAACAGCTTTTATGGTCCATAACCCTTCTACTTGCGCTTTAGAAGACAGAAAAAGCTTCCCAGTCAGGCAAGCAACCAACGTTTACTGAGTGCTCATGGTGCTATGCACTGGAGATATAATCATCAAAAGGACTTGGTCCCTGCACTTGAGGGGCTCATGCTCCTAGAGACAATGAGTAAGGGGACAATCACAAGGTAACCAGCAATGTGTGACACTGGAGCCAAGTCTTAAATAGTAAGTAGATGCCGGTCAAGGGACAGTTGCAAAGAAGCAGATTCCGGGAAGAATCACAGCATGAACCCTCAGAGGCTCAAGAGAGGAGAACGTGATTGGAAGTCCACAGGGATAAAAAGGAGCAGTGGTGGGAGGAGAGACGAGAACGACAGGCAGAGGGAGGGTCATGGGGCCTCGGCAACCCTGGCGAAGAAATTAGAATTTTTGCCACAGCCTAACGAGGAGGATGAGAGCAGAGCATGGCATATGAGCCATGGCCATTGATAGCCTCACCTGGCGCCAGGTCCTTTTAGCCTCAGCTCATTTTCTGTTTATTCATGGCTCAGTAAACCTCCTACACTGGGACATAACAGATGACCAAGATATAAATAGTCTACCTCTTATCAAATCTGACATCAGGGAGCAAAGATGGGGAGAGATGGATGGTGCTCTCTGTGCCCTTGCCGAGACAAGCCCTTCTTTACCCATTTCAGGCTGTTAATGTGGACCTTGGGATCTGTGTTGTATTTTTGTCACACAACACAAATAGCAAAAGTGCTTAAGAATACATTTCAGATGGTAAGTAACCCATAAAAAGAAACAGGAACTGGACAATGATGAGGTTTGGAAGAATATTTTTCACTGATGGAATTCAACTGACAGTTTTGGCAGGGTAGGCAGAGAAACTATTTCAAGTTGAGAAAGGCATGGTTGCCATTTTTCTCCCTAAGCTAGAAATCTCTTTTTGATTGTTAAAAAAAGCAACCAAGAATATGATGTTTGTATACTGACTCAGTACTGTTGCATAGACGGGGATCAGAATAACTGGTTAGTCTTATTATGTTTGGGGATATTTTGGACTTACTCTTTGTTTACTTTTTATTCTCAGAATATTTGAAATTGAGGATGGATATATTGAGCTAAACTCAGAGAATTCAGAATATAATACACTTTTCATCTTAACTGAAAATTTAACATGAATTGGGACATTCTCTTTTAGCCCCAATATTTGCCAGCATTGATTGTTTTAATACTTAATATCCATGGCTCCCCATCCCTTCATTTTGGAAATGCTTTTTGGCAATTAGAACCATGGTTCCCCCTGCTCGATCTGATATCATACAACTTTAATTGCTACGGCTTCCTCTGATTAGCAAAAATGTATCCTGCAGACAAACTACCATTGGTCCTGAGGTTCTTAGTTTCCTCTGATTCTCTGTGTGTGTGTGTGTGTGGGTGTGTGTGAGTGAATTTGGCAAGGGGGAAGGGAGGCATATATATCTATTGTTGATCTATGGGTTTTATGCTTACTGTAGTATGAGAATGCAAGTATATGATTTATGACCTGGAGTGTACTTAAAGCACACTAGAAATTTATTTCAGGGTTTATCTTGGATAGAGAATCACAAACAAATAAATAAATCGAATAAGACTTTGCCTTTCTGATTCAGACTAGTGTCAGGTTGCACTGTCAGATTTCAGAATCAGTAGTGTGATAAGTCTTTCTTTCGTGGCAGAAGCGGGGAGGAATTATTTAGTAAGGAATTATTTGGTTGGAGGGTGTAAGTGTGTGTGTACTTGCAAGTATGTGTGCACATGTATGAGACTGTTTTTGAGAACACAATCAGTATGAGACTGTTTTTGAGAACACAATCACCCTGTGGGCTCCCAACACTGTAACAGTCACTCTGCAGCACTCTACTCAACCACTGAGTTCCAATCCTCTAATTGCTTCCATTCTCACAGCAGCAATTTTCAACCCTGTCAGACTCAATGACCACTATTTACAATAAATACTATATTCAAATACTTAGGTGAGTAATGTATCCTTTACTCTCCTAAAATGAAACCAATAGAAAATATGACCTACCTACACACATTATTTTGTAAAAGGCAACATATGACCTTAACATGTAATATGAAGGAGAAATCAGTTTATAATAAAAATATGTGTTATTATATAAATTCTTGGGCATGACAATATTGGAAGACATGAGAAAGTGATAAGATTCTTGCTCGTATTCTTAGAAACATGGTGAACATAAGCCATATATAAATGCAGACTATTAGAAGTAGGTGATGTTGGTGATGCAGATAACAGAAATGGTGAGGTATTAGTATATAATTTTCAAAAAATGCTATGCAACTTTTGGTAATGCTCCAAAGAAAATATTTTCCATTAGCTTTACATGGTAGTAGAAAACTTTGTGTTTGTTAAAAATGGGCACAAAATATGTGGCATTGACATGTTAGATTCTGGGCTTCAATAATTATAATCAGACTTTTCACCTCATACATTTTCCACTAAGACATTTGAAAGTTGTGCAAGACATAAGACAGTTCTTCATTGCTCAGACCTGCTCTGCACATTGCAGGTAGCGGGCAGCTCTGGTCCCCACCTGCTTCCGGTAGCAACCTCCCCAAGTCATGAAAACATCTACCCACGTTTCCAAAATACCCCCTTGCATATAGCACCATTCCGTTTGAGAACCACTGGCCCCCAGGATAAAATCTAGTCTCATCTATTCGGCATCCAAATCTCTCCATGTCTGATTCTTAAGGAACTTTTCTGACTCAGTCTATTGCGACCTCCCCTGCTGAGACTCCTGCATGGAGTAAACTGAGCCAAGGAATTTCGCCAGTTTCCCTACTAGTTAGGAAACATGCTAGAAACTAGATAATGCATCCCTTTCACTAATCAAATTGGAATAATCACTGTCGCTCTTAATGTTGATGCTTAGTGTTGGTGAGAGTGTCAGAGTACTCCTATAAGCTGCTTATGGGTACATAAATTTGTACCATTTTTCTGAGAAGCAACTTTAGAAAACATACCAAATATCTTAATTTTGCATGTATTTTCTTTTAGTGATTCCACTTCTAAAAAATGTGTCCTTTGGAAATATTAATAGTTATAGAATTAAGGGGAGAGAAAAGCTACTCAAAAGTTCATAGTCATTATGTAAAATAGCAAAAATTGTAGAAGAAAGTAAATATTCAACTATGGGGAATTGGTTAAATTTTATATACACAATTCATTTACAAATTTATAATATGCAGAAAATTAAAATTGTGTTCCAAATAATATATTTATTATGTATTATTAATTGAAAAAAGATTTTTTTAAAAAGCCACTATAGTATGACAGCAATTTTGAAAAATTATGTTTCTCTATATATAGACACTTAAATACATATAAAATACTATGTATATACTTAGAGAAGGGGCAGATAATTACAGGTGATTTTTCTTTTATATTTTTCTGCAATTTCTTAGTTTTCTACAATTAATATATATTACTTTTGTGAAAATAATAACACTAATACTAATACATTATAAAATTATAAATATAATAAAATAAAATAATAAAAAATAGAGTAATTGACACTATGAAGCCATAGATTTCCTTGAGTGCTTATCTAGACAAAGGGTTACCTGGGTTTTGACTGTGTACTTCTCAGTTTTTTAAAAATTAAGCATTTACCCCAATACAGTATGTGTTTTTTTGTTTTTAAAGTATCTACACGTATTACTTTATAGCACACACATTTTGAAAATACACAAAGTAAGTTTTTTTAAGCATGAATTTTAAATTTTTAAATATTAAGAGATGTTTTAATCTTTTCATTTTGTACCACTCTTTGGAGACCATGATTATACACTATTCCATTAATTAGTGTGCAGACCATTTACTCTCAATGACATGTTCCCGCATGTGGCATATAATTTGTCATCCCTTCCCATTTTTCTCTCTCTGTCCTCGCTAAAATACTCACAGTATCTTCCCTGGTTTTAAATTTAGAAGCATGGTTTCTGGTGGTCATAATGAGATCTTCGACAGACTTCCTGGGTTTCCCTGAAAGCTTCCAGCCTTGTGTGCAGAATTACACTTAGCTTTCTAAAGCAACTGCCCAAAGTAAGTTAATGTGTGTTTGCTTCCTCTGAAGCTGTCCCGCAGTGATCAGATACTGAGAACGAGGAAGTTGGGGGTGGAATGCAAAGATAAACCGGGAAACAGAAGACCCAGGGAATGTAATTGAAAATTTCACTAGCTTGTTTTGCCCCATCATTTCTAAATGTTCTGATGAAGAAGATTCCTCTTTTGTCAATATTTCATAAGTAATTCTATATTATGCCAACAAAATTTGCATTCTTAAAAGTAATTATCAAGCTGTCTTTTCGTACTCACGCATGGTCATTTCAGCTTTTTAAAAATTTGCTGACCTGCAAATTTGTGACTAATGTTATTTATAACTTTCTCTTCGATTGTAGAAGAGGAATAAATCTTTTACAATGTAGTTGATGGGTTTGTTGTTTTATTGCTTATTTGGTGATGTGACTTGATATGATATTCCAGATATCTTTAGAAAGAATTTAGTATTTTCCCTGACAGTTTTCTGATTAGCAGCCCTTGAAGATGAAACTGGATAATCTGAGTAGAGTGATGTGCTTCTGTGGAAGCCTCACAGTGAACATATCCCAACAGGCTGCTTCTTGAGATTCTAGGTAGGGTTTCAGTGAACCTTGCCTTGCCCTACTTACTTCCTGAATGTTCTTTTTCATGTCTAACATCTGGACTCATTTCTAGCCACTCTGACAGCAGTTTTGTATATAATGTCTTCCGGCTTCTTTGGAGGGGGCGTGTGTGTGCGTGTGCACACATGTACACACGTGTACCTGAGTTCATAAAAATTTTGAGAGCTTCTGTATAATTTTGAGAATTCTAATTCTGATTTTCTCCTGATCACCACCTATGACATTAGTATATCCAATCACTCATTTTTGAATTATGAATTTAAAATGCCTGTTTCTTTAAAGGTGCAGCAGTTTTTTAAGAAAAATATATCTTCAGGTTCTTTTTTAACCTTGTGTTATAGAATTTATAATACATTCTATACCAGGAAACAGGAAAAATCCTGTTTCCTAGAAGATATCACTCATTTTCAAGCTTTATTTTCTTTGAAATTTATATTTAAAGAGAGTCTAATATAGAAGTGCCTTTTAAAGAAAGTATTTCTAAATGCGATTTGAGAGGCTCCCCCTATTCTGGTAGTGGATGGATGTAGATTTCAAAAATGCTTAGCTAATGAATTTCCTATGTTTTGTAGATATTGTATGTTCTTTTCCCAAATGATTAAGCCCTGAGATAAAATGTTCTTTCAAGTATTTCTTGGGTAGAGATATTATTACATACAATTTATCAGACATTCTAGTTGCAATTAGCTTTGTTCTTGTGCCATTCTGCAATTAAGGGTCAAGGAGCCCCTTAGGCACTTCCAACGTAAGTATGGCCTTCTTCAGAAACCAGCTGAAGATGCTGGAGTGTTCCTTTGGCTGAGTGTTTTACCGTTTTTATGTTCATCTCTCTTCACCAGTTATTTAGTCATCTTTCTGAAAAACTGTACTCCATGGGATTTATAAAATTTCAACCAACAAAAGGTTCTAACAAAATTCTTGTTGTGTGTGCATGTACAATGAGGAAGTTCACAGTGAGTTTTCCTTCATATTTAATGGCACCTTTCAACACAGACAAAATAAATTTTAAATTGTTGTTATTAATTACTATGCTTATTTACATACTTATATTGTTTTTTGCTCTTTAAACATTTTCAAATTCAGAAAAAAGAATTTTTTATGGATAGTAATTTGAACCCCACAGGAAAGCCAGAAAAATACAGATGTCCTCATAAATTTTTTTTTTCCATTTTTATTTTCCGAGTTTAACAGTCTCCTCTCTTATTTCTGTTGCACTGTTCTAATTTACTGTGGAGGAAGTTCTGAATTTAGCCTATCTGGTGAAAATTAAAATAGAGCAGAAAGAAGCTGGCATCTCTGCAGGCTGAGGCTGAGCTCATGGGCCTGAGGTCAGGATGAGACTGGTTCTTAAAGAGGGATTTCCATGAGGGTGGCCCCCGGCAGCCCACTCGCACCAGCAAACACCTGTTCACTTATGACTGACTCATCCATTGGGCACTCTTGATGATAGTCATGGAAAATGAGGCCAAGGAACACAGGTAAATCTGCACTTCACAAACATCTTTTTGCATGCTGGGTCTACTGTTGTGGATGCATGCATGAGGCACGAGTGTACTCTGCTCTCTGCTGGAGTAGCACTGGTCTTGTCTATAACATTCACATATGAGCCAAGTTTATCACTTAAATCTGCCCAGTTTCTTTAGTCTCTGCTCACATAAGGTCCAACTGAAGTAATTCTGAATTTCCAAATATGTCAGGGTAAGTGTTGAAGAAAGGCAAAATCTTAATTAATGCTTATGAACCACTTACCATTGTGTTTCTGAGTATAAACTTATTTAGTTTACTCAGTCAGGGTTGCAAACCCGAATACCTATAGAAGCTAGACAAGTAGCGTAAATGAGAGAAGTAGAGTGGGCGCAACACAATAGGGAGCGGTGGGGACTATGGTAAACTGCAAAGCACTGGCCCCAGCTAAAGGGAGCAGCCTCAACTCAGCTCCTAATCATGTCCTCTATGCAGGAATGCAGGTGTGGGTTGCCAGGTCTTCTTATTTTTTAAAAGAAGCTAGATATAAAGATGTTTATGTGAATGGTCCTTTGTTTCTAATGTTTTCAATATTAGCAAATGATTGAAAACCTTGTAACATGCATTTGTCAGTGGGATCTGGCCTTCAGGCATCTAGTTTGCAATTCTTACCTAAATCTGTCAATCCTTGATCACCTGTGTCTGTGCGTGTGTCACTGGAAGCTCCTTCAGAGGAGGGTGTGTGCCTTCTTTGTCTTTGTCTTTGCTCCTCCGTGGCAGCTAATCTGGGTGTCGCCCCTGGTCCATCATCAACTTTGAGGGATGCTCGAGCTCTATGGCAGCTACCAGAAAAAGAAAACTCATTATCTCATGCTGTCAGACCTATAAAACAGGTGTTTTAAGGGCTCTAACCTTGTGGCAAATGCAGGAGCACAATTAAGATATATGGATGTGGGTATATTTTGTTCTTGTGGTTCTCCTTTCCCCATTCCAAGAATTAGAAAGGACCCCTGGGCTCCACGCGTCTCCTGAGGTTTGTGTGGCTGCACAAGTCCATCTTCCTAGATTTTCTGAAAGCCTAAGCCGGCCCATGGTGAGACCAGGGAGGCAGGCACAGGGGAGGGAGGAAAAATTTCCTGCAAGTCAAAGGAGGGGTGCAGGAGTGATTCCACAGGTGTGGATCATTCTCAGCTTCCCTGCTTTGGGCGCCCTAGGGGGATGTCTGGGCCCATGTGTGCATGTGTGAGTGTGTGTGTGTGTGTGTGTGTGTGTGTGTGTGTATTCCAGACATTGGAACTTCTTTCCATACCCTAACAGGTAAGGTTACTGCACAGACACAGTATACCAAGAAATCACACTGGTTTAGACCATAAGTAGTTCACTGGTGACAAGGATGAACCAATGACCTAAACATTGGCATTAGCTAAGACTCCTCATTACCTCTCCAGGGCGCTTTGGGGCTGTGGGAGCTGTAATAATGACTGAGATGGACTTTCAGCCTGGCCTCGTAGGACGGTGGCTTGAGGTTGGACTTAATTTTATTGAAAGGAAATAAAGTACAATGTTGTGACATTTCTTGAGCACCTGAGTTTATGGAGCAAAATTCATACCCACAACACAACCATTAAGAAAATTGCTCTGGACTTCATGCAGTATTTATTGTTGCAAAACAAAGAATGGATCCTGTGCAGAAAGAGAAAAAAGATTTTTTCTTTCAGTATCTTTGAAGTTTCTTCGCCAGTACCAAACCTGCCCCCTGGTGGCACTTTTGCTCCTTTTTTCCTTTCGTAGCTGGGATGGGACATACCAAATGCTGACTGAACAAATGCTGTTAAAAGGTTATAGGATTACAGCATCGCAGGTGTCAGGACTACTTGTTTCTGCCAGACCGAGAAAGGCTCACCTGAATCAGACAGTCTCAAAGGATCAAATCGTTCCTTTTCTTCGCTTCAAACATGTTTCTGATTCTCTGTCTTCGTCTTCACTTCAGAGGGAAGTCGTGTGTCTTGTCTCCACAGCAAACTTCTACTTTTGCCTTTGTGGCTCCTTTTCTGCCTGGGACGTCATTCCACCTGCAATCTCACGAGTCTCTTCCTTCTCCTCCCCCGTCCTCGCCCCTCTTCTCTCTCTCTCTCCTTCTCAAATTTTCATTCTCTTTTCCTCTAATATTTTGCTCCCTTCAATTGAATAAATACAGCCAGGCTTTGCCAAGGGCAATAACTACATAATTTTCTTTCACTATCGTTTTCCCCTCAAGCTACTTCACTGTCTCTTTCTCCATCCTTTTGGAATAAACTCCTGAAAATAAAAGCTTAAAATGTCTTCCCCTATGTAATAAATAGTCTGTGTCATAGTTTATAAAACCATAACTCTGGGTGTTTAGGTTGTTTCCAATATTTTGCCATTGGGAGCAATAATGGATGAACATTTTTTTGCTTACTCTACTTTTGCTTTTATTATTTTCAGAAGTTAAAGTGCTCAAAATGTAATTACTGATTATGAAAAATCAGTGTGATTTTGGAGTTCGATTAGTTATGTATTACTAATTTTTAAGAAGTTTGTATCCATTTACAATGTGATCAGCAAGAAATGAGTACACAGGGTTCAGTCTGACTGTGGCGACATTGGGTGGTGCAGGGGTAGCGTTCAGAGGAGAAATTTCCCTCAAGCCAAGGGAGGGGTACAGGATTAATTAGGAAGGTAAAAATCCTATCTTGTTTGCTTCGCTTTATATTGTTTTATATATATGTATATACTTATTAATTGTTGGTAAGGTGAACAATTTTTATTTTTTCCCTTTACTGATTATTTCTCAATGTAGTCACTTTTTCCATATTTAACATATTTATATTTTGAGATCTGATGTTTTTCTTATAAATTTGAATGAGGGTGATATAGTTTGGATTTTAAAGCTCTCTTTGTCACATGGAATGCAAATATTGCCCTCGGTACAATGTCCTTTTTATTTTAGTCTTGCTGTTTTTTTCATTGTACAGAAGTTTTAAATTTTTTATGTATCCAAATCTGTCAATCTTTTCCTTCATGATTTATTCCACTGCTTCAAAGCTGAAGTTACTGTTTTTTCACAAATCTGATAAATATTCTATTCCATCTCCTGCTGGTTTTTCTGTCATTCAGTTCTTGTATTTAACTCCTTAATCCATGTGGAATTTATTTGGTGGATCTATCATTTCCCCAAATTATTATGCAGTTATTCTAATTTGATTTATTGAGTAATTCTTCCTAACACTTTTATTATGGGAAGCTTGTGTTATCATGTATTACATTTTAAAAAACTATTCTATTTCTCGATTTTCCAATCTGTTCTATTGATCTGTTTCTGTTTTTGTGCCAGGAATCAAAGGATTTAAATGATATTGCTTTATAATGGATTCTCAAATCTGCTGAAACTCTACCCTCCTAGCTGCTTTATCAAATATCTTTAATATTATATATTTTTACTGTTTCTTCTGTGGTTTAGAACCTTTTTTTGAGTTAAAAATACATATTGTTAAAACTTTTATTGGAATTTAAATCACTAGTTCTGGAGTCAAATAAATAATGCCTCTGCCACTCAGTGGCTGTGTGAACATAGTAAATTTCCTTCACCTGCATTTTTTCATCAATAACATGGGGATATTAAAAAGTACCTACCTTATAGGATCTTGATGGGGATTCAATGATACAATTCATGTAAAGTGCTAAACACAGTGCCTGGCACAGAGTAAAGGCTTGGTAAACATTAGCTTTAATTATTATTAATCCTGTTACCTCATGTTTGAAGAACTATATGAACCCTGATGTCTTCTTCATGCCCTTCTGTTTGTCCCTCTCCGAAGTGCCTTATGCCCTACGACAGTAATAGACTTCCTAAAATCCAACTCTGATTATGTTATTCCCTCATGTTTCCCCTTGTCCTATAGGAAAAAGTCTGTAATCATTCAGAGACTGTAATGATCTGATTTAACTAAACCTTCTTACCTGTCTCTCCTGCTAATCCTGTTCATGTCCCCTTCACTCTAGCCAACTAAGCCACCTGCTCCTGTCTTTACTTGGAAAGCCGGCACACCACTGTCATTGAACGCACCGGCTTGGCAGTCAGAAAAACCCAGGTTCAAGTCCTGGCTTCATCACTTCTTTGTGCTGTGCCTTTTGGCAAAGTGCATCACCACCCCTTGCCTGTGTCCTCATCCATAACATTGCAGGAATATGATATGCTGTGGATTTTCAGGGACTAAATGGGATAGTACATGCAAACCACTTTATGCAGTGCTGAGTAGGACTGGCTGCATAATTTGCAGAGCCCAGTGCAACATAAAAATTTGCGGTCCCTTTTTCAGAAATTACCAAAAATTTCAAGATGGCAATAGTAGAGCATGAGCAAGCATGGGGCCCTTGTCAGCTTGGGGTCTTGTGTGACTGCACAGGTTGCATACCCATGGAGCCAGCCTGGTGCTCAGTGTTGATAACATGGGGTGAATGTTAGCATCCTTATTTCTTTGCATTTTCTGACAGTGCTCCCCTTTGTCCCTGGTGTCTTGCTGCTTCCTCTACCACCTCTTCGTTCTCTAAGGTTCACCTCACGTGCAACCTCCTCATATATGAATACTTGTTTCCTCCTGTGAAGGACTGTGGCAATGATCCCATCTTTTCTAAGCCTTTATAGCTTTTAACCTGGTCTGTGGGGAATTTGTATGTTTGACTTCACCTTAAAATTAGACTGTTAGCCCCTTAGCTTGCCCAGGAAGTATTTCCTGACACCCGAGTGCGAGTACCCTTTCCATATACGCCTGTGACACATTTGCTTCCCCTGTCTCAGCAGGTACCATAATAATATAGCAACGTTTTGGGGGGTTGGAAAAGATGGTGTCAAGCGAGGGATAAGAGAAACAATCAGAAATTACCATAAGAGGAAATCGCCGATGAGTTTTTGCGCAAGGATGAAGCATTGCAATCCCATTATCAACAAAGATTCACTCGTTTGTATTAATGACACTGTTGATGCACGGGGAGATGAAGACAGAGTAGCAAATGTGTCACACTGGGGTTAGTTAGGTTTGAGCTTCAATTTTCCAAGCCTGGCTAGCACAGAGCCTAGTGCAAAATAAAAACGTGAGGCCCCTCGTTCCAAAATTATGCAGAATTTTAAGATGGTGATAGCAGAACATTAAATCAAGCATGCCCTTCTGAGGACACAGGTTATATACCCATGACGCCAGCCCAGGTATTGACTATTTAATAATGGGTTAATTGTTAACATTTTTACTTCCTTGTATTTTCTCATATTGTTACTATTGCATAGTAGATGCACAATAAATGTTTGCTGAATGAATGAATCAGTGAATTAAGGCATTAACTTACGTGTTACCCTTTTGGATGACTGACTTATATACTTATAGTGGTTTCCTAGGGACGTAGTGGTTCTTACCTTCTTTGCCCATCATCTCACCTGCAGAAGTTTTATATAATAAATATGACTGCTCATCCTGAAAGTGTGATTGGATTGGTCTGTAGTGAAGGCCTAGGATCACCTTTTTATCTGGCTTCTGATGTGCAGGAAGGGCTGAGAGCCATTGCTTCTTCTGAATGGTGATCTGTGGGGGGGATTTTTCAGGACAAGGGAGGCTTAATCAAGAAGACATCTTAGGAAGTTGAACATTTTAATGGCTCTTTTAATATTGCCATGGAGGGGACTTTTCTGTTTTGTGTAAATCTAGCAGAGTTGGTGTTGTAAGTTGCTGTCTTGTTGTGGTTCTGCTGGCAAAGTCATCATCAGTTCAGAATTCAGGGGAAAAAGAGTCATAATTTACATGTATGACTTCAGACAACTATGCCTCCCTCTGTCTTGGTTCAGACTTTTCCTACTATCTGTCCTTCGTTCATGCTTTGCTTCTTATGAAAGTGTCCCCCTATCTGGGATGTTCTGCAAATGGCAGTGTCTCTTGTTTTAGAGGGTAGGGATAATTCAAATGCTGGCAGTAGCATAGCAGAGCTTGCTTTGGTCAACTGTAATATGGACTGCCTAACTCAGAATGGAGATTGTCTTTCAGTACAAGCTGGGGGAGCCGATTGTTCAGGTGGTACTGAAGTGGACCAGAATATTGTGGCTAGTGAATTTGGTCCCAGTCATGTCTATCACATGAATTAACAATTCTTAAGTATAAAAAGATGATCAGACACATAAAATTCTCATTTGAATCTGCCCATTCATTCAAAAAATATATATTTAGCACCTATCGTGTGTCAGGCACTCTTCTAGGTGTGTGGGATACATCTCTCTTGTTGAGTCATTTTTATAATAAAATGTTCATTCAAGTGCATAGAAAAATTATAATTAAGGACTGGGGTTTTATGAAAGATAACAGGCAAGATAAGAAAATGTAACTTCTGAATTGTTCTTCTTCAGTCTTTACGAAAGAAAGCTCAGTTTGGTTTTCCATTCATAATGCAGTAGTCCTGTAGTTTTATTTTTCTTATACATTAGTCTTTTCATACATTGCAAGTGTAATCTAACAGAAATATTGCAAAACCAAGCTATGATTTCAGTTATAGAAACACCAGAATCTGTCAGATCGTGTCTTAGAAATTAGTTTCTACTGTGTATCTTCTTCCAGTTTGAGCAAAGAAAATGCCTTGGATGTAAAATATACTATAACTCTTTTAAGAGAATTTTTTCCTTCATATCATGTTATTATTCAAGAGAGCTACATTTTGAAATGTCTTTCAAAAAATGTTTCTTTTTTATTGTTTTGGTATGAAGTTTAAATATAAAATTGCTTCACTAATTACTTTATTGAAGATAAATATTAACATATTAATATAAATATATAAACTTATATATTAAATAAACATTACAACTTTATAAATATTAAACATTTTATGCTATAATCACAAAATAGCATCAAAGTTAAAATTCAAATTTAATTTTCATATTGTTAAAATTTTTATGCTATTATCATAAATTAATGTTAAATAAAATATTTTAAATCTTGTCCTCATTAATAAGTTTAAAGTTAATTTAATAGGAATACCATATACAATAAAACTTCAGTTCTTTTTGTTATAAAGAAAAAACATATCAATAGAAAGGTTTTTTCTTTTGTATTGTTGAACTTATTTATAAAGTAAATAAGATTTTCCCAATATATAACCAAATTCTACATCATTTCAAAAAAGATATTTTTTGATACCCTTGCATTTCTTCATTTGCTAAATTAAAATTTTCTGGTCAAAAGCTGACTAAAGATTATATAAGATATAGGTATAGATATAGATATCAATATAGTTACAACTTGCAATTTTTGACTTTACAATGATGCGAAACTGTTGCAACTGTGATGTAACATACAATACTCAATAAATTACATGAGATATTCAACCATTTATTATAAAATAGGCTTTGTGTTGGATGATCTTGCCCAGCTGTAGGCTAATATAAGTGCCTGAGCATGTGTAAGGTGGGCTAGGCTAAGCCATGAAGTTCAGTACGTTAGGCGTACTAAATTCAATGTTGACTTACAGTATTTTCAATTTACAATGGAATAATCAATAGTAACCTCATGATAAGTTTAGGTGCGTCTATATACATATAAACACACATATAAACACATACAATGGGATAATCAGTATGTAACCCCATCATAAGTCTAGGAGCATCTATACACATATAAATACACATATACACACACACGCAAACATATGATCATTGGAATGTATGTGCATATATGTATATTTATACACATATATAGAGATATTATTTTTAATTGACACATAATAATTATGGGGTTATATAGAGAGATTTAATGACAAAGGGTATAAACAGTATTGAATTTTTAAAAGTTTATAAGCTTATAAAAATGTTTTTTTAAAATTTTAATCTCCGATTTTGCAGGTCAGTTTGATGAAATATAGAACTCAGATATGCTTTGTGTATTTTTTTCACGTAATGGAAATTTGGAAAAATGGAAACTTTGAATGGAAGCTTTGAATTCAATCTTCCAAAGGAACTTTCTATTAAAGTGCTGAGTAGAAAAAGAAAGCTCTTGCAAACCTATGCCCTCACTCTTTTTTCTTGCCTAGATTGCTGCCACAAACTGTCTCAACCTGGTCCCTGTGCTCCTAGCATTTCCTCTGCCCCAAGCCTCTCTTCCCTTCACGCTGTTAGAGGTCATGTGTAAACAGCCGTTGAATCCTTTTGTTCCACCTTCTACACACCTTCCCACTTCCTTTTCCGTAAAACACAAGTTCCTAAGCAGGGCCATCAAGGCATTTGGCGACATGAACTTCGCCTCCTCCTGCAGCCGCACCTCTCACCTGTCCCGGTCACATCTGCAAGATCTGTGCTCAGGGTCTCAGCTGTCTCTTTTGTACCTTAGTTCCAGATGTTCTCTTTTCTTAGAGTCTCATTTCTCCTGTGGCCCCAAATATTACATACATATAATTCTTATACACATATATAAACTTCGTGTTATGTATCATGTGATAATGTATTGTACTGTTTCGAAGTTGTCTTTAAAAATGTTAACCAGCAGTTTGGACCTAACTGGCAGTGGTCCTGAGCAGAGGGGTGCTCTGTTATGAGTACAGTGTAGAATAAGTGCTCTATATTGTTTTTTGAGTCACTGCTGGCCCAGTAACATTGTTTTCTCTCTGCCCACTTCCCTCATACACACACAGAGGCCCCCAAAAGTCTTATTCCAGCCTTCTTTTTGATCACTACAACCTTCTAAGGATTGATATTTTCAATTGGATAAAGTTTGGTCTAGACTCAAAGACTTTTTGTGTAAAGAATAAGGGTCAGCTACAGAGTCGGGGAAGGAATCTTACCAAAAATCCATTTGCACAAGAAGTGTGGCTGGTGCAGGAGCTAAAATATACCAAGCTTTAAAAATAAACCTATATAACCCCAGGTTCTGCAGTTAATGGAATGTGAAAATGTGTGTGTCACGGATACTGGGTGCCTGGAAGAAGTCTCAGCCACTTGTTTTGTCAATAAACCCTACATATATTTGGTAAACTTAGTTGTTGTTCATGCCTAGAATTCACCAAATACTGCCTGAGTCAATTTTAACTCAGCAGCTTTGTAAGAAGCTCTGGTAGGCTCTAGCTGCCTTTTCCTTGGAGGCTTTTCTCAGAATTCTCATTGCTGTCCACACTGGAACAGCTCTCAATAATGTAGAATGTGAGAAAAATTCAGCCATATTTAGGGAAAAATCTCATTTTTTTTAATGAGTAAATACAGCATACAACATGAGATTTATATACAGGGTCTCTTCAGAGCTTCTTCGTTAAATGCCTATGTGAAAACTGAAAGTGTTATATCCTTTTTGAATGGAAAAAGGAATCTAGTTGCAAAATATTTTTGTGGGCTGTGTTCTGCATGGTAAATTTCAATCCCTGTTTTGCCAATCTGAGTTAATATTGCTTACCTTTTTTTATTTGCCATTGATTTTTTTAATAGAACAGCACAGGATATCAGCCTTTTATTTTGTGAATCAAAGTGGGAATGGCTGCAGTTTCCCTATGTCTTCTCTCTTCCAGCGAATGATTTTGTTTGGTAAATCTTTTTTATTAGTGTAGGTGAGGCTCCACCTTCTGTCCATTGTCACCCTGCCCTCAGTTCAAGAAAAACGTGTAGAGTAAAAGTCCCAAAATTAGAGAATGCATTCAGGCAAAGTCACATTACCAAGTCACTCTTTGCTTTACAAAAATGATTCCAAATAGTATTCCTAGCTACTAGAAGGTCCTCTAACCTACATAATTCCTGTGGAGTGCTTATTTAGGCCACCACTATTTCAACTGCAAGGTATTGATGAGATATATATATATATATTTTTAACTGAGATTTTGTGTATGGGTGGCCTGGAAGATGATAAATAAGAGCAAACAGAAGAGTAGGTCTGAAGATGTTGCTGGATGTGGTTGGGGGGTTTTGTGTAAGAGACATTAGGAGGAATGCCAGCTGCAGATGGTCCGAGGGTAACTAGACCTCAGTGGCTATAACTTAAGGAAAAGTTCAGGGGTGGAGAGAAACTTTGGGAGTTTTCTACAGAGAGTGATAAACGTTCCTAAAAGTGATACTTACGGAAGAGAAGAAAGCTTAACGAAGAGAAGCAAAATTTTTGAATAACATGTATTGATAAGGCACAAAGAGTCTTAAGGTAACGTTACAAAGTAGCTGGGGCAAGAGCGATGTAGATTGCTGTAAAAATGAAGGAGATACGTCTCGAGGAGGAAGATGGGTGTGAAGGAAAGGGGATGTGTTAGAGGAAAGTATTAAACTTCATACAAGAAGGTGCCTTCTCTTCTAACACATTCAATTTTCTTTGCAAGAGAGAATTTCCTTTGTCATATTCCAGAAACATGACTTACTGTCACAATAATTCTGTGAAACAATCCCAAATTTTTAGCGATATAAGATAGTAAGCATTTATTGTTCACGCATCTGCAGGGAAGGGGGAGATGCTGGGTGCCTAACTGAGGCTGGACTCAGCTGGGGGTGGCTGTGCTCCATGAATCTCTTATCCTCTTCCTTGAACTGCTGGACTATCTGAGGCACGTTCTTACGGCAATGACAGAGGCACAAGGGCATAAGCACAACTGCAGGACAGCATTTCAAGAGTCTCTGTCGCATCATGTCCACTAACATCTGACTGGCCAAAGCAAATAGCATAACTGAGCCCAGCATTAAAATACGGTGGAGACTGTACCAGATTGTGTAGCCAGATATAGCTGTGTGGACGAACCTTGTGTCAGTGGTACAGGGAAATATATTACTCCCATGGAAGTGAAGAAGCGAGGATAAATATTTCTGAAGAGTAACCTAATCTACCACAAATAAAGATGGTCACTTTTAAAACTAGAAATTTAGGCATGATTTAACAAGATATAAAATGTGGAATAATAAAACCTAATTCAAAATTAGGCTTCAGCCTACCACCGTGTCACCGTGGGAACCTGTCTCAGATTCAGCAAATGCTTTGTGCCAAGCACTGGGCCAACCACATGGGAAAATCAAAGATGAAAACGACATAGCATCTTCCATCAAGCTTCCAACGAGAGGAAAAGATAAATGTATGTAAAGGTTACTACAATAAAAGTCAAGTGTCACAGAATTATGGGCAGGAACAAAGGACTGCAAGTATAGAAATAAGGACAAGAAGTATTTCTCTTCTAAGTAATTGCTTAGAGATCCAGTGCAGAAAATAGAATATATTCCAGCTAATTTAAGAAGAAACAGATTTATAGAGAATTAAAGATGTACGTAATCATTGGGAAGGCTAAAGAGACAAATGTCTCAAAGTCATGCCCCAGCACTGGGCTGTCCTGGGAGCTGCGGCCCCTGCAGCAGTGGCCTGTTGCATTGTGAATCTACCACGAGAAATGCCAGCAATAGATCCAGCCGCGTCTGTCATGAGCTTCCCTGGCAAAAATGGATTCCTATCATTGCACCTCTTCTCCCACTTAGCTCAATTTTGAAATTATGGCTTCAGTGGGTGCACGTGGTTGGCTAAATCTCAATCACGTCAGACTCCTGAACTGTGAAAGAGTTTTGGAAATGTGTAAGCCTCTGCAGTATAGGAAGGGACTTTAAAAGGAGATTGGATAGATGCTGAATCAATCCCTAATGTCTTCCTCTGGAAGCTCAGGGGAGAAGACTTCATCAAAAAGGTGACATTTGTACCAGGTCTCACAAAGTAAGCATGGCACAGGATTCTGTTTATCAATGCATTTTATAAATTGTGAAGCAGCAAATATAAAGAAGACTTGCTTTATGGGAATGCAATGGAGTCCTTTTGAAGGGGGTCACTGTGAAGATATTTGTCTCAATAATAAAAATCCAGGAATAGTTTTAACTATCTCCTTCCACCAAATCTATGTTCATGGAAGGCCTGTATTTATTTTTGGACATTTGCTATGTTATCTTACACTGTGCTAAGACCGTAACATACATAATTTCATTGAGTCCTCTCAACCACCTTCTCTGAAGCAGATTCTATTATTACCCTCACGGAGGGTAAGTTGACATCTCATGCTAGTCAGTTTATGGCAGAGCCAATCTGATCTGAAGTTCTCAAGCCCAGTGACTGTGGTTCTTTGCTGAGGGGACAGGGAAGGGAGGGAAAAAGATAAAAGGCAGCACGAAGCAATATATAGAATGGGGAGATCTGATGGAAGGCAGAGCTGGGAGAGGCTGCAGAGAGTGGGCTGGAGAAAAATCGTCAGCTAAGGAGGGGCTCCTTCAGGGAGCTGAGTGCTCTCCCAAGCTCTGCCAAGGAAAGGGATCCATGAAGAGAAATGAAACACTTGGTTCATGCAACTGTGTATGTGATAATACTTGGCAGATGGTAGCATGTTGCACAAATATATCAGTTTGAAAGGCAGAGAATGTTGGGTGGAGCCAATGCTTGAGGTTTAAATAGTTGTGGAGAGGGAAGTTCTTTGGTATCTTCCAGACTTAATTTTGCTCTTAGCTTTGCAAATTACTGGCTACAAAACTTTTGGGGCAAGTTACTGCATCTTGCCAAGCCTCATCTGTAAAACAGATTTAGTAGTGCCTAATTCATGGAATTGTTGAAAAGACAAATTTGAGGTGATGAATGAACACCATGATGCTCAGTACATAGTAATGTGCTCAATACATTTTATCTATATTTGCTGGTACTGGGTACCTGGCCTTCCTGTCTTAAGCTCAGATATTCTTTTTGATTTTTGCTGACATGTTGATAGTCTGAGCAGCTTTACTGCTGGTGTATTCTGGTAAGAAAGAAGAGGAAGTCTGGGGATCCAGAAGATATAGTCTAAAAAGAGAAATGTTTGAGCAAAGGTGGGAATATACTTGTAGAAGTTTAGAATGCCTTCAATTTTTTGTAATTTTGTGACTCTGATCTACTAATCATGAGAAATATTTGGATGATTGGAGTTCTATGTCCTC
Organism: Indri indri; assembly: GCA_004363605.1. Classification (NCBI taxonomy): domain Eukaryota; kingdom Metazoa; phylum Chordata; class Mammalia; order Primates; family Indriidae; genus Indri; species Indri indri. The sequence continues at coordinate 146,752 of RJWJ010000703.1, read as the reverse complement.
ATCCTCTGTTTATTCATACTCTGTGGCAGGGGTTATGCCCTGGGAAATAAAGACCAGGCAAACATAAGGCAGAAATCCACTAATCCATGAGTCTGTAATTACCTCAGAATATTCACTACTGGCCTTACATTAGCCTTGGCTGTATATGGCTGGGGTTCTGTGAGCAAGGATATACTTACTCATAAAAAAGACTTTGATGGGACACTCTCGTCTCCTTTTTAATTCCCTTTTCACTTTCTGTGCAAATTTTCCTAAGCATTTATGGTTTTTATAGGCTTCCGATGATCTAGCTTCTGATCTATTCCCTTTTCCACTTTTGCTAACTAATCCCTTCCTGCTTTCCTGTATCAGCTGATTTTTAAATGTCAGACTGGATAGGTTGATTTCAGAAGCTATATTTAAAATGCGACCTGTCTGTGTATTTGACTCTTTATTGAGGCAGCATACTTAAAAAGAGATTTGATAGGGTCCAGGAGGTCATTTCTTGTTTTCTTTTTCGATTGCACCTTGGGAGCACAGTTACAGCCATTCAGGTACTGTTCTGTGAATTAAGAACAGTCTTTCTGTTGAGACCAAAAGCTTTCAGCTTTAGCCCTGAAATCAGCCAGAAGTTGTAGCTGAAACCACCCTGGAAATGCTGAAGAAAGCTGAAGGGAAAAGCTGAAACATACAGCTGTCATTGATTCTTAAGAACCACACATTTTCTGCTCATGTTACCCCTCCTTTCTGGACATGATCCCAGGAAATCTGGTTGAAGGCTATAATGCTGTATCAATTAGCAATTGCTGCATAACAAACTACCCCAAAACTCAGTGGTTTAACACAGTGAGCTTTTATCATTCCTCATGAATCTACAGATCACGTGGGTGGTTCTACTGGTCTTGACTGGTCTCGCTCTTATACTTGTAGTCAGCTATGGGGTCAGGTAGGGAGCTCTGCTGTTCTTGTCTGTGTTTCTTGCTACAGGCTGGACTAGAATGGCCTCAGCTGGGACAACTGAACTCTCCTCATGCTCTCTAGTCCTCCATCAGGCTAATCCAGGCTTGTTCTGGCAGTGGTAGTTCCAAGAGAGAAAACAAATATATTCAAGAGCAAGTATCTTGAGGCCTCAGTGCAGAACTAGCACACAGTCACTTCTGTTTTCTACAGACCAAAGCAAACTGCAGGACCAGCCTAGACTGGAGAGGAGGTGAGGTGGAGGCATAGATTCCACCTTTTGATAGAAGGAATTTCAAAGTCACAGTGCAAAAAGTTGCAGAAGGATAAGCAGTACTATGTTTGTAATCATTCTACTACAAAGAAACCTTTCTTTATAACCTTATACATTACAGGCTTGACAAGAATTTCCACATCCACAATCTCACTTGACTTGCCTAAGAATCCTAGAAGGTCAACTCATTTTTGTTATCATTGTCATCTTACATATGGAGAAACTGAGACCCAGATAAGTTAAGTAGCTCAGAGTTTCCAGATTTAAATTTAGTTCTCTTGTTACTAAGTTCCGTGTTCTTTCCATGATCTATGAAAAGATGATTATATCAAAAGATGAAGTGAAAATAAATGCTTGTTGACATAGTTAGATCATGTGTGTCCAAAGAGTGTTGAATCATTTCATCTCTGCTGGCTACCATTTCCCTGCTGCCCAGGGAGGGTGGGGGGCAGTTGTCTCCTGTACAGTCCTAGGTCTCTCCTGCCAGCCTAGGTACGTAACTGTGTGGATGATCAAGAAGCCGAGGTCTTTACACACACAGATATGTAGAAGAAGGCTTGTATTACAGAAGTCTACCAGTGACTTAGCAGTGGTTCATACATAGGAACCAACCGTTTAAAGCTGACTTGGGACTATGTATACGAGTGTTGTGTATACAGATGATTAACTCTCACTCTCTTTTAGTAGGAAAAAAGAGAGTACTTTGGCACATGTTTAAATCCCTTTCTATCGTGACACAGGTTTGTGGACATTTACCTTTTATTTCATTCACTCATTCATTTAACAAATATTTATTGGGCATTTCCAATGTGTCAGACACTGTCCTAAAAGGAATCCCTGCCCTCAATGAGCTTATAGTCTAATGGGGAATACAGACAAACATATAACATGTAAATAATTGTAATGTTAACCATGATTTGGTGAGCATATATTCTCTACAACTGTACACCCTAAAGAAAAAAATGGACAATTTCTTATCTTCGTGGTATTGCAAAGGAGATGACCGCCCTAGGACAGGCCCAAGAAATTCCCTAAGGGGAAAATTCTTCACCTGTCCTTCAAGTTACTGTATTATATTTTTAATCTGTGAATAATCACCTTTGTATATAATCTAGTGCTGGCTTATAGAAATATTTTGCTTATTAAAAATTTTTCTATGCAAATATTCTAAATTTTTATAATGGCATCTTCTAGGAACTAGCTTGGAATTATCCTCTTTTATTGTTGCTGTTTAGTAACAAGAAAAATAGTCCAGGTTCTTTAATAAATCAGGCTGATAGTTTCATCATGTAAACATCTCTGTATATATCTTCGAGTCAATAAATAATTATCTCCTGGTGTATACAAGACAAATATAATTGAGATATAATTTGCAGTAAGGTAAAGGTTAGTTTTTGGTAGAAGTGCTAATCATCTGGATATCTTGGTAGATCAAACAGTATTCTTCATCCAAAATCCTCTTCAGAGATGCTTTAATGTCTAAGTGCTTCCTTTTTGGTCTGCTTTCTCAGTGAATGTCTCTTGGTTTTTTGGTTTTTTTTAATATATATTTGACCATTTTATGTGACTGAAAAAATTTTTTAAATTCTTTCCAAGTACATGAGAGACTATTTTCCAGAAAGGAAAAATAAAGGAAAAAAAAAAAAAAAGAGGAAAATAAACCAGTGCCCTGAAGTCGTTGCCCCCTCATAGCACAGAGTTAAAATTCATTTTTAGAAAAACATGCTGGGTAATTACATCTTCTACATTTGCCAGTTTATCTCTGTTAAACATAGTAAACATCTCACTGCTTAATTTGCTCTGTCAGCCATGGCTTTTAAAAAACCGAAGCTCTTAGGCAGTTGAGATTTTATGTCTGCAATATAATTTCACAGGCAGTTGTTTTTTTTTTTTAAATTTTGTATTCTTGGTTCATTTACAATCAAATATCTTCCACTCCATGAAGCTTAAATATTTAGCCACTGAGGTAATACACTCTTTGTCATCTGTCAGCTTTGCTGTGGAATCTGGACTCCATATTCTTGCTGCTCCCAGGCTCCTGCAGATTCGAGTCTGTCATGGGCATTCCTGGGAGGCGATCCTTTTCCATCTCCCTTTAGGATTTAGGCTTTGTAATGCTTATCATCATAGCTGAATAACCTCTCAAACTGTAGTCCCAACATACTCCTTTTTCTTTCCTGAAGCAATCTTAAAGATAGTATTACTTGATAACTTTTATTTCATCAGTTGGACAGAATTACAGTTTGTTCCCCCAAAAGGCTTGCACACGGGTTCCTCTTTACACATCTTGATAAAAATAAAATGGCAGACTTTCTGCCCCTTACACTGCGCTGGACTTGTAGCCCATGGAGAAAGCAAAAAAGGATGCAGCCACACTTCAAAAGCAAGCCATTACACATTCTCTTCTCTTTTTATTAAAAGGGTTTTTACTCATTGGAAGGTCACATTCACAATCAGATGCTGTTTCAGAGAAGCCTGTGGGTCACTAGGTGAATTTATCACTTGAAGGTAGAAAATAGAGAATACAATTGGTAATGCCAGTGGCCCTCAGCCTTCCTGGGGAAATTCTGTAGGTGGCCATAACTTTTAGCTTGCTTCTAACAAAATAGTGATGTCATCTTATGCAACTTGCTTCCTCTTCTTTGATTAGTCAGTGTTCTAGTTACCTTATTCACAGGACGCACTAAAACAAAGGTGCTGAGTGAGGAACCTCATAAACAGATTTAAATGTACAAGAAGCTAGCCTGTTTTCTTGCAATTTATGAATTAGATAAAGACTACATAGAAAGACATGTCTTTACAGGTTTAATAGTTAAGAAGGCAGTGAGGTTTTCATTATTTTTGATGTTTGTTTATATTTTGGATTCACATTGGTTTCCTCATTATTACTCAAATATCAGTTGGCATTCCTTGTAAGCCTCATCCCACAAGCAAACACAGGGTTAAAAGAGTGAATTTAAATATTGCTTGGGAGGCAGACTAACAAGTTACCCTTTGAGGTGTGTTGGTCTTTGGTTGTTTTGTTGGAAGAACTCAATATTGAGTGTGGAAAAGGGTTTTTCATTAACCATCCTTCTACCAAAAAAAAAAATCATTCCTTAACAGAAGTATTATAATTTATTTTTTTCTAGATTGAAAAAATTACTATATGAGATAGCATAATATTCTGTTTTCCCTAAAAATTAAAATGAAGAAAATTTTAAAATAAGCAATAAACAAAAACCCCAATTACCAAAATAAATAAGCAAAATGTATATTGTGCACAAACCTGTCACGGGTAATTTTAAAGATGTATTTGGAACTAGGATTCAAAATATATCTTTTGAAGAAGGATTTCCAAATCAAAGGAATAAATGTCAGAGAAAAAATGCAGTTGTGTATAGAGCATGTAATGCAAATTGGAGCTGTCTCCGTTCACACAATCTGAAGGGAATTTCTTTCCAGTTGCCTGCAGTCATGGGCGGGGTCTTTGGAGTGTGGTTAATATTTCATAAGATTACTTGAAAGATTGAAATCACAGTGGAAGTAAATAACTGTCTCACCGATAAGAGAAAACATTACGTTTGTTTATTGGCAGTGACAGTATTTTGTTTTTAAAGGAAGTCGGTTTAAGAAGATGCCTATTATGACTCTACTTTAGCCATCTGAATACACTCAAAATTCAAGACTTAAGTCTGTACGGATGGTGTAGTGTTCAAAACTGATCGAAGGTGAGAATGAAGACTCTCTGTTCTCAACTGAGCTGAGGAGACCTACCAGTTTGTTGTCATCCTTTCATAGTGGTTTGACTTCCATCCTCACTTTCTGGCAGTTATTTTTTGCAAACCTGAGAAATATCTTCTTAACTTAAATAAACAAACACTTTAATGTCTTCCGACAGTCTGGATGGTTTTAACATGTCATTTACATCTCTGAAATGCTAACAAACAAATATATCTTAGGTCTCATCACTTTCTAAATACTCACACAGAAACTGAGAGATGGGGAAAGTCCTTCCAGAACAGTTACTCTGTCACCTCTGCTACTGCCCTGGTGCTGTGGAGTGTGCGCCAGGGATTTTTTTTTGTAACTCTCAGATGTTTAAGGGGAACAGGTTACGAGAGAAAGGACAGAGAAAGATACACTTAAAACTCCTTGAGACTGGGTTTTTTGAGTGGTTCCGGTGATTTAAAGAGCAAGCAATGTCCCCCAGCATCCTGGTCTCCAGGGCTACCATAAATTTATAGCAACCGTGGTCACCGTTAGATGCAGGTCGTTGTCCGAAAGCTGAGACTGGCTGTGGCTCAGACTCCACTGTTATTCCTGTCATCTTTCACCACACATTTCTACTCCTCCATGCAAAGCGTCCCGCTTAAAGGGATTTTGTGCTTAAACTGCACCTTGTAACCGTCAGCAGGCAGAGGCAGCCCCTATAGAGTCTGCAATGAAATTTAAGCTTTCTTTCATGCCAGCCTATGCTTGCACTCGGTTTGTGAATCTGGCTGCCTTTAAATTTAAAAGAAGAAAAAGCTGTTGGTAGTAACCCCAAAATTATCTGAGAAAGCCTGATGAGCAGCATGGCAAAAACACTGCATCTTTTTGCTCAAGTTTCCCAGTGAAGTACTCAGTCAGGCGCCTCTTCGTGTGTGGAATGAGAAACCACAACCGCGCTTTAATGAAATAGGTTTCAGCAGATGGGCCTGGGTGGCCTTTGGAAGCGTTCCGCCTGCTGGGTTTAATTTCAGAATCTCGTCCTATCTTATTCAGTCAGCCATCAGCAAGTCTTTTTTGTTTTTTTTATTACTCTTTTCATCCTTGGCCTCATTACCCTTTGCCATTCACTTGTTGAGGAGAGAGGGGAGCAAAATTGGTTGGGGAATGAAGAGGGAAGCTAGATTTAGCTTTGCCATTTAATCCTACTTCTGTGTCCAGCCAGGGACAAAAAACCTGTGAAAAAGTTTCCGAAGGGCCTTCCTCGAAAGACTATAAGCCGTGAAATGGTAAGACCACTGGGGGGTGCCAGTGCAACAGAAACCTGATTCAGTTTCTCAGTGCATGTAACTTATTGTCAGCGGGACACAACTGTATTAAAAACCTAGATGGAGGAGTGGGTGTGTGGAGATTATCTCTCACATCATTTGTCTTTAAATTTTTTTAAAATTCAAAATATTAAGAGGGTACAAATGTTTTTGTTACATGGCTTGAGTCAGGGCTATACGTGTGCCCATCACCTGAATAGTGTTCACTGTGCCCGTTGGGCAGGTTTTTGCCCCTCCCCCCCCGTCCTCCCCCTCATTGATTTCCCATGACTTTTACTTCCCTCTCTGCACATGTGTGCCCCTTGGTTAGTTCCAATTTGTTAGAGAGTACATGTGGCGTTTGTTTTTCCATTCTTGAGATACTTCCCTTAGGATAATTATCATACTAGCCTATCTTCCACAGATCCCACCACTCAAACTCTGGAGGGCTTTTTTTTCCTATTCTGCTGGATATATTCTGTTCTCCTGTGAATAGCTCTATATTTCTTTCTTTCAAGGCACTTCCTCTTACATTTGCTACAAAGGTTGACCTTGTGGTTCAGATAATGTCCTGTGTCTTCCAAAAATACGTAAAGTACATAAGCCTCTATTATAGGACCTAGCAGGGCCTAATGTTCATTATAAATAAAAAATGAGCTCTCTAAGTCTGGCAAATGAACTAGCACCTTTTGAGTAAAGCAGAAAGTAAATTAGTTTGAAGAAGATATGAATTTAAATCAAGTAATATGAAACCACAGAATGAATTACATATATGTATGTGTGCATTTTGTGTATGTATGTGTGCATCACCAGTACTGGCAATTAGTTGTAGCAATTGTGCTAAAAGAGTGGCTGCGAGGGGGAAGGAAGGGCGAGATGGGGAATTTTTATCCAGCAGGGTTTTCCACCATTTGGAAACATTAGTTGGTACTGTCTCCATGGCCACTATGGCATTTCACACAGTCTTACCTTTGGAATGCTGTTTGGGCATCTCAGTAGAGGTGGTGTTTTGAACACCTAAGCAGAGGGAGGCTGGCAGTGGTCGTGGCGCCAGTGGATGCTGACGTTGCATCCTGCCCTCTGTGCCACTCTGTGCACTGTTGCAGCATTCGTATGGTAAACTGCTGGTTCATGTCTGGTGACTAGAGAATGTATTGCCCAACTCGGGACAATTTTGAAAGTAAAGAAGATTAATAATTACACCAGAACAACATACAGAAATCAGGACTCCTCTGAGCAAACCAGCATCCCTAGTTACGTAATCTTCTGATTGTAATGTTAACCCCTTCACTCCCATTCATGAAAACATTTCAGAGCAAGCATGAGAGGGATATCATAAGCAGATAATCCGTAGAATTCCCTAATTTACTTTGAAGAAGAAAAAGGAAGAGGGATTACTTGCAAATTCCTATGCTTTAACCTGAATGATAATAACTTGCCTACATGACACACAACTGATTGAGCACCCGCAAAATCTCCTGACCTTAGTCTAAAGTACAGAATCTCCTGCTGAAAACATTCTTTTCTATTGGCCCTGAGCTGGCTGTAGAATACCACGTCTTAAATGTCCATCACACTTTGTTCCTCAGTTATGATAGTTAACCCATTTCATTTCCTGTTATAGTTGTTTTCATGTTTTTTTTGTTTTTGCCCCTCCCTAAGCATTGATGTGTTACTTCTAACTGCTCCTCAGTAGAGTGCCTCAGTGGCTTGTTTGTGCTGGGTGCTGGGCTAGAGTGAATGACAATTGTACTGCGGAGTTCTGAGCCATTAAACAGAGGCATTCTGCCTGCCTTCAGGTGCTTCTTGGGTGTTGCCCAGCAGATTGAGAATTTATTGCCAGGTTAAACGATTCTTCCCTATCGGTTAAAGAATCACAAAGAAATTTAAGGAAAGCACTGTTGAAATGTTCAAACACTCTTCTATTATCTAAGTTCAAAGTAGGTCTAATTGGTCTAAAGTATTGGCTTCTTAAAAAAATGCCCAAAGATTCACCTGTTAAAAATAGGCATGGGTTGGTCAGTGCATTGATGGATTAAAGATAGTGACTGGTCATTAGTCACCGGTCAAACAATGCAAGAGTTGGAAGGAGAAGTGAGAGAGATGTTGAGCATTCAGGTCAGTCGTCTTTTCTTCTGATTAGAGAGAGAAGACCAGGGGCTTGATAGGAGGTCACTGTCTTCCCAGTGGCCTCTAACTGATGCTTTGAGACCCGATGGAGGCTTCCTTGCTTCACCTGACAAGGACCCTCTAACAACCTAAGCAACATAAATACAGCATTTACTGCCATTTACAACTAGCCAGAATCAGTCACTGTTAGAGACTAGGATACCCCCAATGGCAGGCTGACCATGTGACTTCAGAGCAACAGCAAGAAGAGATAAAGCAAACTTCCAATCAGGAATGGTGTAGTGACGTTTTCTCAAAGCCAGAGTAAGAGGAATAAAGGCAAGATTAGTTAGGGGATATTGATAATTAATTGTAGTAAAAGTACCACAGTACTGAGTTTCTGGGTTTTGTTGTTTTCTTTTGTCTTTTCCCCCTCTGTGGGAAGTTTAGAGGCAGTCATGTACCATTTATTCAATGCTAAAAGCACATAGGTCAATGTCCCAAGGGCTGTGACATTGAAATATGGAGTCGAGAAGTTCAAAAACTAAATAAATTGAGGACACAGTTTTATATAGAAGAATTCAAAATGTAATGGTTGAATTATATTCAGCTTTCTTCCTGGGTTAAAAATTCTAGCTGCCACCTCTAGGTATTGAACAATGGTTATATTCATTGAGTGCTTTTTGTGTGCAGCACACTGTGAAATAGGTGCTGTTGGGACTGATTTTCTAGTGATAAAAGCTATTCAAGTCTATAAAATTTTTAAGTTTTTTGATAGCCAAGGCCTCTTACACATACACTGTTTAACTGAAAAACACCCTGGCTGATAGATACAGGTTTGAATATCTAGTGCCCTGGCATCATTCTTCTCACACCCTTTGATGCCATTCTGGATGCTGACATTCTGGCGGAAGGAAACTATTGATTACGCTGACTCTGTGGGGCATTTCTTACATTGTTACTGTAGTCAATGGAAAAGTGCTAAGAGAGGAAGCTGACCATTCTATGTCAAGAAGCAGGTGGGATCATTAGCTGATTCTGATCTGTGCTGGAGTACACACTGGTCAATCTGTTTTGCTTTTCCCCTAACTTTTTAAAAAACCACCATTATTCATTTCAGAACCATTTAAAATAGTCTGAAGGGAAGCATGAAACCAATTGAATCGGGATTTGACTAGAGATTTTTAGCTCTACATCCATGCACTTCCTCAAATCCTTCACTAGATGGTGTTCCAAATCAATCCATAGTCTCTATGCCCTTGGTTTGGTTCAGGAGGAAAGTAGAAAAACACAAAGCCATCCCTCTCTAACTGACCTTTCTGCCTCTTGCTTCAAGAATGACTGGACTTCTCACCAGTCTCCGATGAGTAATTAGATCTGCATGCTGTTGAATATTTTTTGTAGGCTGTACTTGTAAATATTTTGGGGGTAGTTCTGACAGGAAGCATTTTTAAGCCATTGAATGGTTTCATGTGATTGGCAGAGAGCTTTGCTAACCCCATCATTAATGGTCTTAGTGATCTAGCTTGTGCTGTGAATTGGGAACAAATTCATTTTAATTCCCTGGTGAAGACAATCAGTTCAAATCACAGGCCACAATCCTGACAGCAACTGGAATCAGGTTTGGAGAGCAGGGCGAACAGATGGGTAATAGAAAATATTCATAGAATAGAATAAACTAGTAAAAATAGATAAACCCCGCGATCTCCTATTTAAATCTTTGGTCCACGTTCTGTTAACTATGGCCATGTCTAGAGTCTTCATTTCAAAGGAAACGATAAATTAATTTTTAAAAAATTACTGAAAAATTCATTTGATTCAGAAAATATATTGGAGACTAAATTTTCAAACAAAATTGAATTTGAGGATTCTGCAAAAATGTCCAAAGAGATGTATGAATAGACATGAATTTATCTTTTACCAGAATTACTAAGTGTGTCTGCTTTCAGACTCTATTCAGTTTCACATTTCTCTCACTTCTACCCTCCTAGCCTCCCTGCTCTATTATTCAAATAGTCAAATGCACCATCATTTTGACTAGATATATATACAGTTGATTCATTATTGTCGGTAGCCAAGGAGACTGAATTTTTTCATGACGTATTTGAGGTCTGGAGGCAGCCCCATGGAAAGAACTTACAGACAGTCCAAGGAGCTGGATGCTAAAATCCCTGGGAGGGAACAATGGTTATACTTGTGACCATTTGGCTGTTAACATAAACAGAACAGAGCCTGATTCTAATTGATTGGGCTGGTGATGTGCTTCATTTGCAAATCATTTAGTCCAGCCCTGTGATGATGAAAATCATCTGAAGAATGCAGGCACCTAAAAGGCACCATGTTGTAGAGACATCCCTGTATGTCTGCTGTAATTCTACAAGGTACCAAAAAGGGGCTGTGAGAGCACAGAATGGCCTAACTTGCATTCTTTATCTGACGGATCTCTTAGGATTCTTCTGCCCTTAATGCCAAACTCACTTTGTTTCATTTTCATTCCCTTGCATTGCTGGCCTCAGGAACACCAAAATGCAACACTGAATTTATGGAAAATGATTCTGTACATATGATAGATCTGGTTAATTTTTTCAATTATTTTAATGGCAATTATTATTGACAATTATTTTAATGTCAATTTTTTTCTTTCATCACCAACTTATATGTCATTTTTATGTGTTGGCATCTCTGTGTCTGAGAAATGGCCCAGGATTAGATACCATTCTCAGCCGAGGCGAAAGTACAAAGCAGAAAGTAAAGGAAACATCTAAGAAATGCTTGCCCACCAGTTACCTTGTCACCCGATGAGTACACCCTGGTACTATTTTCCATGCCCCCACCAAATACTGATGGTGATGACTATCTACATCTCTCATGTTCTTCATGTTGCTGTAATAAGGAGGTTCCCATATTTGGCTTCACATTAGAATCATGGGGAAATTTGGTAAAAATTGTATTTTCAGGCCCAACTTCTTAGAGATTGGAGGCTCAGTAAGTCTGCAGTGAGTGGTACCTTAAAAGTCTATGATTTTAACAAGCATGTCCAGGTGATGCCAAGGCAACTTGCCCATGTTCTGGAAACACTGGACAGGGTGATTGGAAGCCTGCTGCAAATGCTAGTGTCTCCCCCACCCCCCGACGCTACATGTGAATTGTGTTAACAACAGGATTAAATGAATATGAAGTCATTCCCCAGTGCTATACTCCCTTCCCCACGTGTTTATTCAAGCACATAACCTCAGAGCAATTTCACTCACCCTAAAAATCTCTCATACTCTGTGAATAAGGTAGAACTGTTCTTGAGCACATACCCAAATGTTACAGAAGAATATTTCTACCTTACTCTTTACACCAGTTCGGGAAGGAGGTGCTCACGCCTGGCCCGGTGTCTTGTGACATAATTGTGATAGATTTGATGCATGTCATATTGTCCGTCTTCTGCACACAAAAGACACTGTGAGGTTGTTATTAAACATAATGCTGATCATTTGGGAGGCTGAGGCAGGAGGATTGCCTGAGCCAAGGAGTTTGAGGTTGCAGTGAGCCGTGATGACACCACTGCACTCTAGCTGGGGTGACAGAGTGAGACCATGCCTACACACACACACACACACACACACACACACACACACACACAAGTTGGTCATTATTTGAATAATAGAGGAGGAAAGAATGGGGGAGGCAATTTTGGTATTTTGGGACAGGGTGAACTCTGAGAGGAAGCCTGGGAAGATAAATTTAAAATGTTATATAAGACAAAAAAATATATTAGAAAAATAAATATACTTTGATGGAATTTAGATTTAGAGAGTAAAATGTGGTTCATGTATCTCAACAATTATCTCCATGACCCATGCACCGAAGATGGTGGATATTGGCCAAGGGCTCCTGAGCATGTTTAACCCTAATTATTTATGACAGAAGACATTTAACAGAACATAGAACAACATATTGAGATTCACTGGTTTTTGAAAGAAAATTTGACCTCCCAGTCTGACTTCAATAAACAACAAAACTGACTTCTGTTTAATTGAGCAGCTTCTTCATATAGCAGATAGCACTAGGGTTTTATTTTCTATCCCTTTTCTATGCAGTACAGAGCTTTAATACATGACTTTGGGAATTTCATTATTTTAGTGTAGAACACAGATAATTACTTTTTATCATTTCAAATATACCTCAGCATTAAAAATAAAGCATTTCCATGTCAGATCAATATAATTAGGGATATAAATAATTGACATATAAATCATGACATATATTAGTATTTATTCTTCATTACTATAAGTTTGTCTTAACAGACCAGTTGCTCAGCAAATGTTGACTCATAGGATTCTCTGCTTCACCTCATTTCTATTTGACCTCTTTCATTACCTTGGCATGCATTAAATAGGCCTTTATTGAGAGTCTACTCTAGCTTAGTATTGTATAGGAACTGAGCACTTGCTCACTTACTCGCACATTATATTTAATTCCTACGAAAAATCTCATGAAGTAGCTTTCACTGTCTCTATTTTTTATATGGAAAAAAACAAGGACTTATTCATGTTCTTCAGTGGCTACTGTGTAGTTTTTAATGTTAAAACAATATAAACATGGCTGTAGAACATTGAACATTAGCCTTGGCTTTTTTGAGTTTTGTGAGTTTGTTTGTTTGTTTTGGCTGCTGTTGGTGTTTCTCATGCTACGGCAGGGGTCAGTCTACAGGCCACATCCATTCCATTGCCTATTTTTGTCAGCCACTGTTGTGTGTTTTCTATTACTTATGGCTGCTTTCACTTACAACCTGAGTAGTTGCAACAGAGACCATATGGCTGCAAAGCCTGAAATATTTACTACTGGGCTCTTTAAAGAAAATTTTTGCCAAACCCTGATTGGTACTTCTTGCTCTATTTCTAAACCACTTTATGATGGCAAATACTCATCCAGTTGTCGCCTTGACTTTGGCCATGGAAATCTAAGTGCATGGTATTCCCAGGATTTGGGGGCTTTAGTCTCTTGTGTCTAATGCAGAGAAAATTAATTAGAGCCAAACTTTCAAGCAAACAGGAGTTATCTAGATTTCCTCTAAAGTGGAACTGACTCGGTTCCACACCTTAGTTTGAGTCACATGAATTAGGTTTCACTTAGTTATGCTGCAGCAACAAGTGAGCCCTGCCTCCCCTCAGACCCTTCTCCCAGCCAAATCTCCATGGTTTATAATACGAAGGTTTATTTCTTGATCTTACTTCATGTCCTGAGGGTCAGTGGCAACTCTGCTGTGCTCCATGGTCCTCATGCCAACATCGGGGCTGAAGGAGGAGACCCTGCCGGGGACATGCCTTTCTTGTGGCAAAAGGAAAGGAGAAAGAGACTGGCAGAAACACGCAATGACTCTTAATTAGAGTTTCAGCTCAGAATTGGTCACATGACAATGGCATGGTGATACGTACTCCACCTACAGGAGACACTGCAGGTTACAAGGCGAAGGCAAAGAGGACATTTGAATAATGCAGAACAATAATAAAATCTACTACGGACCATAACAATCAGTCCCCCATTTGCCAAATAGAAGACATCCATACCCCTAACCACCCACTGAGGGCATCAGAGTGTGTTGTAAAATCTCAGAGTGACTGCTTTCTCTAAGTGCCCCATGATCCCACTCCTCTTCTGGGTGGGTTACTTTCCTGTGTTTTGTCCCAGCCACCCAGACTTACCTCATCTCCCACACATGTGTTTCTGTTTTTCTTTCCGAGATGAGTGCCTATGACTTGACAAATAATCAATGGGGAGGTAAAAGCAGGTCTAGCTAACGGCTTTTGATTTACTTCCATCAATAGGTTCGCACTCTTCTGAGGCACTTCAGTTATTCCAGATCTCTGCTTTCTATTTGCTGAGGTTATAAAATAGAAAGTAAAATCATCTAAAATGCTGCTTTGTGATATAAGTTTCAATTTCCTTTTTAAAGAAAGCCAACCCCTTTGTGAGCCCGAAGATAAAAGTTGCCTGTTAAATGCAGATATTTCTGGCTATTCTGCCTGGAGGTCAGTGAAGTAGAACAAGATATTAAGGATACTCTCCCAAACTGGGTCAGAACTGTGTTAAAAGATGAGAGGATTATTTCAGGAAGCCACACAATAATCCACTCACACAGGTTGAAAAAATGTATGTAGCATTTTTGGACTCTGAAAAACTGTCTGAGGAGATGGATTAGTCAGCCAGTGTGGCACATGCTATCATGCACAGGTTCCGTTTTTATTGCTTTATTCAGCAGAACACCATTATTTCAAAAGCTAAGCAAAAGCAGGCTTTAAAAAGCAATTTCATCATTTTCTCCCTATCTCTGAACAAGTAAATCAAAAAAGCAATCCAAAATTACTTCTCCCACTTAAATGGAGCAAAAAAGGAAAATAAAAAGCATTACTTAGAAATTTACTAAAATACACACATTGAATGACCTTCAAAATTAATATTAAGGCTTGGAGGTTATCTCATGGTTTATATTATTTTGTTTTATTATAGGATGTATTAGATTAATATGTATTAAACATGAAAAGCCTTACCATTAAACTTGGTAACAGATTAGGAACATTCTCCTTCACTGCTGTGAGTTAATGCTGTTCTAGGAGAGCTAGCCAATACAATGACCAGAAAAGACATGTATTTTAAAATATTTAAAAGAAGACCCAAATGTGTCATTTTTAGATTGTGTGATTGTGTATCTATGAAACTCAAAGGCATCAAAAAAATATTTTTACCAATTGAATATAGCAGACGTATACGGTTGAATATTTTTTAAAAAGGTTTTTTCTTACATAAAGAGTAAGTGATTAGGAGCTAGAAAACTGAAATTTACTTCAGAAGGTGGCTTTACAGTCAGAATAATTTTATCAGCATACTCACAAAAAATATATTAAATAACTAAGAGTTAAGTTGAATAAAACTTTAAGGCCAAAAAAAAAAAAACAAAAAAAAAAAAACAGTTGTTCTAGTAACAATTTCTGTTTTACAAATTACCCCAAATGTGGCAGCTTTAAGCAGCCATTTTATTGTGCTCATGGATTTTGTGGGTCAGGAATTCAGACAGAGCACAGAGGGAAGGGGATGTCTGGAGGTCTGGAGCCTCATCTGGGAAGACTAAAATAGCTGAGGCTAATTTACTATCCAGGCTGAAATATTCTGGAAGCATCTTTACTCACAGGTTTGGTGGTTAATGCTGGCCCTTAGCTGAGACTTCACTCAGGGCTGTCAACCAGAGCACCTACGGGCCTCTGCATGTGGCCCATGACTCCTCATAGCAGGGCGTCAGGAGAGTTGAACTTGGAAAAAAGTCTGTGTCGCTGAAAGCGAGCTGGACACTGATCCACCTCTCCTGACTGTGCCGTGGAGGCCACACAGGCTGGCTTTCACTGCATCCTACTAGTAATTAGCATGCCATGAGCCCGCTCCTATTCAAGAAATCTCACTGAGAAGAGTGCCAAAGAGTTTGCAGTCTTATTTCTAAAATCTACTCATTTCGAAACTGGAAAACACCATAATTTTAGGTGAGATGATTAATTTTTTCCTAATTAATATATGGGCTTAATATAACTCTACTCATATTAATGGAAGGATTTGGGTTTTTTTTAAAAAACTCATCAAAGTGTTTCTAGATATCACCCAGGAGACTAGGTTCATAATAATAGGCAAGAACATTTTGGGAGGGATTAATACTAAAAGGACAGTTCTCTTCTCAAGCAATTTGCATATTCTAGAACTATAATAAATAAAATTGCTTGGATTATTCTAAGAATAAACAGATCAATCTTATAGAATAGAAAAGTCAGGCCCAAATATTTATAGGAATCATACATGTTCCCAATACATACTGACGAAAGGCAGGCTTATTCCATCAGCGGTGTTGAGATGGAGGCTCCTAGTTAAATGTGCGGTGTAAGGGGTGTGTCTCTAATTTATGCAAGGTACAAATGACATGTTCAAATGGATTAAAAGTTTAGGTGTCAAAATCAAATCAGAAAGGAACAAATATTTATTTAATCTTACTATGGATGGGACTTTTTAAGTATAACACCAATGTTGGAATATATATATGCATTTATGTGTGTGTGTGTGTGTATACACATATATATGATAGATTTGGTTATATAAATATAAAAGTATTTAGGAAATAACTAAAAAAAAAAGGTTAAAAGTCAATAACTTGTAACATGTAAAGCAGTCAGAGAGTTAATGTTCTTAATAATAAAGGGTTCTTCTAAATCAGTAAGAAAAAGATGATCACCCAAAATAAAAATGGGCAAAGAACATGAAGAAGCATTTCACAAAAAGACATTCAAATGGCTAGTGGATAACTTGAAACCCTGGGCATACATATGGGAGAGTCAGAGCACAAGAATTGAACAGTGGTTATCTATGAGAAGTAAAAGAGCCCCTTGAATAGAAGGTGATAGTGCTTTGTTATGTAGCCACGTTCGGGATATACAGAGAGGTTCGATTATGTGAAATCACCGTGTATCATCATCATGACTCTACTTGAACACAACCAGCTACTTTCTCCCTTTAGACTTGACATGGAGGAAGAATTCCCTTAGCCATCATCTTAAGGGCTATTTTCCACATATTCCAAAATAAAGATCTTGAATAACAACAATAAATACATTACCAATCTAATTCAAACTTTGCCTTTTTAAACACCAGAGGCCTTTTTGTCAAACTCTCATGTAGAACTCCAATATGTAAAACGGGTAAAGCAGATCTTGGTTAGGCAGACAAAGGCCCTGCTTGCTTGGCTTCCTTTTGCCCCTGTGGTATTTTGGGATGCACCAGAGCTGAATAAAGAAGTGCAGTGAAACATATGAAAAGGAATTATAGAGATGCAAAAAGAAGGGATAAGGAGAGCTAGGAGCACATCCTATGTGTGCAACTAACCTTGGGCGGATGATGAACACCTGTATTCAACCAGACAAAAAATGGTCAAAAAGACAATTTGGACTTCCGTTTATTCTTAAAGCAAATAATCACTGGGGAAAAAATACTATAAACAAGATAAGGATGCAGGTGCATGGGTGTAGGCAGGCGGGCACAGGCAGGCAGCGGCCAGCGGGTGAGGGCAGGTAGATAGTTGCACGGGTAGAGGGGTGCAGGCTGGTGGATAGAGGGGTCTCATGAGGCACGACTGGAATGTCTTGGCAGCCTGTGCAGAGCGACATATCTCTCAGGTCAGAGCAGCATAACAGGATGGCGTCATTTCCTTTTCACCACCTGCCTTGTCAGGCCCCAGAATCTATAAAAACCAGAAATTTGCAACTCAGTAAACTAAGCCTCCCAAGCCTAATACGCAGGTTCTACACCTTAAAATTATTGCTGTGCCAACACTGGGACCGCCTCCCACATCTGTGCCTGCACCACTAGGTAGGGGTTTTGTATTTATGCCCCAAAGAGCCCCACTGGCTGTCAGAAGCTGGTTAGTGTGGAATAAATCAAAAGACAGAATTTCAGCTGTTAATTTCCCAAAGCCAAATATGAAAGGGAACAGGATTCTCAGAGACACTTACCCTGAGAAAACCTGTGGGGAAAGGAACCAGAATTTTCATCCGCAATAGAGTTCATTTCAGGGGCTCCTCATCTCACTAAGCATGTGGGTGAGGTGTGAATACAGCATCCGTGTGGCTAAAAACTTGTGAATCTGACCCACTTATTGTAGCAGGCGGTAGTGCTGGGACTGACGCACTATGTCCTTGCTAAAATGGCCAGATCCAGTGTTCAGAAATATTGAACCACTGCCCCTAGGACCTAGAGAGAAACCTGGCACTGTACTCATCTTCTCCTCTCTGATGGAGTGATGCTCTTTGAATATGTTGAGAATCTTTGGGAAACAATCTGAAAATCCTTTTAAGCTCTTAGGATCCCATTTACTTTGCTCTGGGCCAAAGCAAGGTTACTGACTCCTGAGAGAAACTGACAGGACCCAGAGGTGTCAAGGCAAAATGTGGAGGTTTCGATGAAGACCGTGGGGCTCCTGAAAATTGTTTCTCATCAGAGAGACTATTGCCATTTGGGGCAGCACAATTCTTCCTTGTGCAGGTTTATTTCAAGCATTGTGAGGTATTTAGCACCCAGGATCTTGGGCCACTAAGTGCAAGCAGCCCCCCATGGTCATTGCAACAATCCAAAATGCTTCGGGATATTTCCAAATGCCCCTGTGGAGTTGGTTTCACCTCTGGCTGGGAGCTACTGAATTATTCTGTTTAGGGAGCAATATAGGTATCTCCCAACATAGGCTAAAATTTTGGAGTTGGCCCACAACTGTTGCTCAGTAGCTATTAGCTCAGATGGCTGCTGCGACACAATTAGGTATTAAGCTTTTGCTTTATAGAGTGTGCAAAGTGTTTATTGTGTCCATTCTTCAGCTAAAGCTTTCAGTTCGGTATGGTTTGTTTTTATGACTGTTCATTTCAGCTGCCTTGAATATATGACTGACATTAGGTTTATTGGAATTGCTCTCATCGTCATTTCTACATTGTAAACACCAAATGTGAAGCTCGCTGTGTTCCTCAGGCTTTCTGGGATTCTAAACTCTGTTTCTGTGGCTTTGCTCATCCGTATTGGAAAGAGCATGAGTGAGGCAGATCTTTTATTTTGTGCTTGTCTGATTTTCATATGTATTCTGAAGGAAAATAAGAGTAAAAATCCATATTTGAAAAAGGTATGTCCAGTCAAAGTGTGGCTTATTGCTCGAAGTTCTGCCAAGCTGAAACGATCTCTTAGATGCTTATGATTTCATGGGCTATAGACCACCAATTTTACGTAATTTAAGCTTGAGAGACTTATACTAATGCATATCACCTCTAAATTATGGGGAAGAGATATCAGGGAAATGAGTAAGTGTCATGTAAAGGAGTAAGAGAAGAGTTAGAAGGTAAAGAATGGGAGAAAATATATTGAAAGAGGAAAATGGATTCTTTCAGCAATCAAAACTAAAAGTCTCATTGTTTCCTGGCCTCGTTGTTTTCATGACTTACTGTTTTGAACACTGTATTGGGTTTTGCAAGTAACAAAAAAGTTGACTAATAATTTCTTTGAAGGTCACTGGTTTATTTTGTTGCTAAATTGACATAAGCAATGAAAGAAGAGGAGATTCCCAATTTCCTCTCCTCGTCTCTGTCAAAATTGCTTTTCCTGTCCAAAACGCATCTTATCTCCCACCTAGACACTGCTCTCCCCAACATCCTAGTTAAAGGACCATCATTCTCCATTGTTTCCCAAACTTCAATTGTGGTAAGAGGCATTACAGTTGCCTGGTAAATACACAGACCACCAGGCCTATCCCGTTGAAATTCAAATTCAGCTCCTCTGATTGGGGTCTCAATCCAGGTGATTTGTATCTTCAGGTACATTTGGGAAGCACCAAATACTCCTCTTCAACCTGTCTTTGACAAAAATATAAATGGCAGGGCAGCACAGGGAGACTGTACAATTCTGGAAACAAGTTTATGAATTTTAAGAATATGGATTTTTCACATGTCCAAAGAAAAAGTAACTTTTTTTTACTTATAAAATATTTCTGTATTCTGACAACTTACACGACAGAAATTTCTGGAATACAACAGAAACTCATCCCTGCCCACAACAAATTTTTACAGAAAGCTTCCCCCCAAAAGATCAGCCAAGGTAATCAATGACCGTCTTACTTTTCAAAGGAAAAAAAAAGTTAACTTTATCAATGTTGGGTAAAAAAACCCTAGAACTTAAAAGATTAACATGAGGTGCAAGATTTAATTTCTAAAACTGTTAACTCACAGCCTCTCTTAACAAATATTTAAATACAGTTTGGATGTTTTGGGGAGAATGAATAAATTACAAGTCATGCTTTTCACAGTACTTGCAAATGCTCATGTCTGAAGAGAAAATAATGAAAAAGTGTGATAAAAGACCAGGTGCGAGTGTAAATTGATTAAAAAAAAATTCATTTTAAGAAATAAATACTAGTTCCTCTTACTGAGTGCCTAACAGATGGCAAGCACTATGCTCAATGTGTTTATACATTATTTTACTTAGTTCACATAACAATCCTGCAAGGGGTTACCAGTTCTTGAAAGAAGAGGAAGATTCCCAGAGGGGTCAAATATTTGCCCAAAGTCACATAGAATTTCAGGATGGTCCCCAGTCAGTCTAAACTAGTCTATTAGTCTATGTAAGGTCTGTCTAATCTATATAACTTGTCACCTGAACTGGGATACTTAAGAGCGTGAAAAGGGTATTATTTATAATTATAGGAAAATAAGTATAAACTGGGTCTGTCCTGAGGAAACTGGACATTCGGTCACACTAGCGTGAACAGAGCTAGTTTATTTAACTATCAGGCCAAATAAGCATGGAAGGCATAGGAATTTAATAGAGGCATAAAAAAATTTTTGCTAGTTTTGAAAAATGGCTCCAAAATACAAAAGGAAAACTAAAAAATCAAACATAACAAAAGATTATGTTAACTTAGTCAACTGCAATTCAACTGAAATCTTCCGTAATTATATGTGAATTACATTTAATAAGTATGCTGGGTATATTTAAATACGCTTGATCTGATGTGTGGTAGAGTCCCCAAAAAGCCTTGAGGCATACAGTTTCCATTATTTTACTCTGCCCATTGTTAAGAAAAGCTTCAGTTTCCACTGTGTCCAAAATACCTTCATTCTTTGCACTGAAGAGTGGTCGAGACGCCCCTTCTCATTTTTAGACCTACAGAGAAATTAAGTGCCTTGCTTAAGGACATGCAATTAGTGGTAGAAATAGAACAAAACATCCCAATTCAGCTCCATTTCCTTCCTGCAGTTTGTGCTCTAGATTCTTCTTGAATAAGAATATTAATCTCCATCATGTGCTGCCTGTTTGTTCACAGCATTGCATGCTTCACCTATAATATCATATTCTATCTTTAATCAATCCTATGAAGAAGTAGTGCATTATTATAGCAATGTCTTGCCTAGAGATAAGGAAACCAAGGCACTGGGAGCTTAAGTTATTGCCTGATCTCATGTAGCTACATGTCCTCTCAGAACCTCTTTTGTTTTCTAAATTAATTCATTTATTAACTTTTAATTTGCTTACAGGTAAAAGTTATTTTTAAATGTGTACAGTTCTACGAGTTCTGCTATGTGCATAGTGTTAGCCACTGGTAAGGCATTATAATAGGCTCTGAGGGACATAAAGAAAAAGAAGGCAAAGGCCCAGCTTTGAAGAGAATTCGTAGTCCCATGGTGTATATGTACCCACTGTTATAGCACCATATGGAACAATTCCGTATGTCCCCCAGATTGCCTAGGGCTGTCTGTTGGTAGTCAGTCCCTCTTCTCACCTAAGGCCCTGGCAACTACTCATCTGTTCTCCATTCATATGGTTGTGCCTTTTCCAGGATGTCACATACATGGAATCGTCTAGTAAGTAGCCTTTTGAGTCTGGCATCTTTCACTTAGCGTTATCTATTGGAGATTCATCCATGTAGTGATAGAAGTTTATTACCTTTTATTGCTGAGTAGTATTCCATGGTATAGGTATGCCACAGTTTGTTTATCCATTCTGCAGTAGAAGTATATTTGCATAGTTTTGAAAAGTTGTTGTACACATTCACATTTGTTATTAAGGCTATATCCAAAATGTCTATTTAAAGAAGAAAGAGAACCAACGTATTCAATAATTTCATTTGATTTGGGACTTTCAAGAGAAATGTTTTAAATTCTTCATTGACAAACAATTGCCCCAGAAGGTTAAACTGTACAGTGCAATGAGAGAATCAACTTTCTCTACTGTACTGATCAAGAGTTATCAACGAAAGATGGCATCCTTTTGCTATTTTCTATTCCAAAAGGAAAAAGTATAACTTGATAAAATGGCAGAGAAACAGGATCATTTTACCTAAGAATAAATCAGAAAGAAAAAAAGACATAGCAGAGAAATTTTGATGGTATCTGGACACAAACTAAGAAGGTTATAGTTTTTCCTGCTTTGAATTGTCAAATGCTCTAAGAAACTTACACTTGTTCTGGCAAATACTGGTTTCTTCCTTGATGGAGGTAGGAAACTACCTATATGAGGAGGCATAACCAAAATTTCTACTGCTATGGCTTTGGACAAAAGCAAGCTGTATTGGGAGGGTGAATGTCTTATGTATAGGATGGTTCATTTGGGGCAAGAGACAAATTACTCAGACATATTTGGAAATACAAAAGAAAAGCTTCTATATTGTGAGCTAGAAATTTTTTCCTTTGCATCAGGTGACATTCAATTGACCTACATTTTGAGGATGTAAAGCTAATCATTACCACAAAGTACTTTTTACATAAGACTTAAAAAAATCACTTTCTCTTTTTTTGCACTATAGTATGTTTAGACCTCAAGGAAACACTTTCTTTCAACAGCTGTTCATTTAATAACAACAACTAGAGGACATATATTTAGCTGAATTCAAAACCCATTTCAACTCTGTATGTTATGAGTTGTATGTGTAAAGGAAAATTTAGTTCATATTTATGATCAGAAGACACCCAGATATGTAGTTCAAAGATAAGGTTGTTCATTTATGTTTTAGGAAGTTCTTGTATGAGACATACTGTTGAGCTCTTTCGCCGCCAGCAACAGATAGAATCCACTTTCCACTGAAGAATATTCTTTTTTTAAAAAATTGAAGCTAAAAGAAAAACAGAGATGTAAATCCATAGTTGAGACTTTGTGATCCAACATGGCTCTTCTGACCTTAAATTCACTAGCTCATGAAAGGGCAACCATGATGCTTTAATTATGGAGACAAATACTAGAGGAATGAATAAACAAAGGAATTTCATGCTTTCTCACATGTCTAATTTTCCATGTCTGCAGAACGGGGCATGCAGGACTGACTGGGTAATCTCTCTAGGTTGTTTTTTCTCAGATGGTTAATTAGCATGCAGTTTTTAAGGACTGTGGCTACTCTCTCCTGAGCACATCCAGGCAGGGAACACTCTGCTTCCTAGACTGCCACTGCATTGGCCTGCACTCTTCCCAAAGGAGAAACGAATGTGCAAACCCGTCGAAGTCTCCGACTTGTTTCGGCATACTGATACTTCCCTTGGACTGGAATCCTTCCCCTTAAGTTCCGCCGCTTGATGCTGGGCTGCTGTTCCTGCCCTGCATTCTGGCCCCTAACACATCCACAGTGCTCTTCAGTCAGAAAATCTGAGATGACTCTAAACTACAGAAAAAAAGAAAAAGAAAAAGGTGACTTAATGGGAGAGGGAATTAGGTAAGTCCCAGAAACAGTTTGGGGTTGGGTGCCAGGTACAAAGTGTGAACATTTTCTGCTAACTTTTTCCATAAACTAAATTTTAATATCCTACTCAGGAGAACAACCCTTGTCAAGTTAACATGAAGGGTGAGAGATATTTGGAGCCCAGATTATTTGGGAAGAAAGTATAAAGCACGTTGCCTTTTGTGATTGTTCCAGAAAAAAACTGCACTGGAAACAAGCCACAGTGACAATCCCTACTCATCTGTGTTAGCAGTCTATGATAAGAAAACTATGGAAATCCAGAATTACCGTTTAGAAACTTTCGTAGCAGCTTAACTTACTAACTTTACTCTTGAATTTAAAAATGAAAAACAAAATTAGGTTTGTATTTTTGTGTTTTTTTATTTCATTTTTCTATTAATTAATTTTTATTGTATTTTACAAAAGTATTAGTCTGTAATGCATTGAAAAACATAAAACTGGTCCTTCCTCACAATTAGTTTGAAAAACACTTCGTATGTTATAAAAAAACAAACCAAAACTGTGTTCTTGTTAACATTATGTATGTAATATATTCTTAAAAAGAAATGTCATTTTGTGGACATTCCCATTTTATTTTAATCAAAGGGTATGATAGTGACTGGTCAGTTGCTTTTTATCAAATTGCTGTACTTGGCCAGAGAGAGTCATTTTAATTTTTTTTCCTTGGGCTTAAGCAACTTTTAAATATCAAATACTATTTTGTGTTGCAATGGTGTGACAACAAAATTCTGTTTAAATGACTAAATCATTGCTGGAAAGTAATTTAAGGGGAAGAGACAGAAATCCTACAGAAATGTGTAGATTAAGTCTTTGTGCAACCAAATAGAAATGTCAGGATCTTCCTCCACTTAAGATGCAGGGCCCAGTGCACTGAGGCACAAGAAAAGAATTTGATTTACAATTTGAAGGAAAACCAACAGTAAAATAATTGAGAGCTGGAAAGCAATCTCACTCCTGCCAAATTGCTTTCCTCCATGCATGCTCCATTTAAAGGCAATATTCAGATACTTGCATTTAGGTCATGCATATTTTCTTTCCCCTGTGACTATTCCATCCTGTCAGATTAGGACTGTTTGTCTGCTGTGATCAGCAAAAAAAGAAAATCCAAATTACCCAGCATTAGATTATGCCTGGAGCTTTACAAATAGAAAATAGTTGATATTTTAAGTGCAAAGGTGGCAAGCTGACTGTTAATTAGAACATTCTTGGTCCCTGAATTGCCAAAACATGGGTTCTTTTCAAATAAGCTTTAATTTGAGTTTATGGGAATCAGACATGTGAAAAAACATTGCAAATTGTAAAGGA
Source organism: Indri indri (assembly GCA_004363605.1). Classification (NCBI taxonomy): domain Eukaryota; kingdom Metazoa; phylum Chordata; class Mammalia; order Primates; family Indriidae; genus Indri; species Indri indri. Next base: position 121,857 of record RJWJ010000703.1, on the reverse strand, counting down.
TTGGCAAAATATTTGTTAACAATAACAACAGCAGCTACTACTACTACTACAATAACAATTTGTGATAGAGATTTGATGAATATCAGCTTTGGTGTTGCTTATGGCTTTCTGTCGTGTGAAAAATTCATAGACAAAGGAGATATTCCCGTTTTGCCTAGTAGTAATTGCCTCTGGAATTAATCTTATAGTTCACAGATACGTAACTAAAATGTTTGTTGTACTGTCAAACCCTTGTTAGCTAGTTCCTTGAGTCACATAGACGTTCAATTATTTCTCTGTAATCTCAGAAAGTCAAGGACAAAATTTGGCTTAAAAGTTTGGTTCTTAGGCCCTGTGTTTTGCCCATGGAAGCACATTCTTGTGCCTTACACAAGGGCAAGAAGTTAAACATCCAGAGGATCTTTATTAAAACATCCAAGGTGCCCTCTTACTTTTATCTTTCTTGTTCACATTAGAAAATATTTCTGGTTTTCTCACAAGCAATGCAAACCTGACAGATTCATTTTGATGATCACCTCATTTGAACCCCAGACATGTTATGAGCTGGAATCAAAATTCTAATGCTCTCCAAAGGTATGGCAGAAAATACAATTGAGGGGGATAAATAGAAATATTGAAAAGTAAACAGGAATAGACTATGCAAATTAGACCTGAGCTAAGAACATGCCTGTTTTAAATGTAAAATTGGCTATAAGCCAGAGCCAGTTATACCCTGGTACCTGGAGGACAATGGAGATGAATATGAAGGAAATTTTGATTTCAAAAATAATATCACCAGACCCACAAGCAGTAAACTCTAAAATTGATAGTCTTTCGCTCTTCTGGCCAGACATTTGGCTCGTGTCAACCAGGTCTTCCTAACACTGATTAGCACCGGCACTACTGTGGTTTGTTTCTCATGGCTTCGGGTCACACTGAATTAAAAATGTGCCTTTGTCATGAGCCTAAGTCAGACCATGGTTTGCATTGCCCTGTGACCAAATAGGGAGATTTTAAGAGCAGTAGGTGACATATGGTGGGTTAGAAGTTTAAATTGCCTGTGAGTGTGCACATTCCCGTGTGCACATACACACACATGCATACACACAGGCACATACACACATGCACACACGGACCCATTTATATCCACACGTGCCACAAAATCCTTCCTACCCAACGCGATGAGATTTGCCCAGTTAAAGCAAATAGTCTAGAAAAATTGCAACGCCTTCATAACCAAATATTTTTACATTTAACATTTGTGTTTTTACACTTAAATATTTTCACATCACATTTGTACATCTACATACATTTATTTCCATACCTTTTGATGGAGAGGGTTTTTTTTTCCATCAAGTGAGGATTTCCAAATGTTTTCCGAAAGTAAGGCTTTTCTTCAGTAGAGGTCTGATGGTTAAGACTGCCCTCCACTGTTCTAGCCTAACTACACTGTTCAAGAATTGTCTGTCATATCCAGCTTGGATTTCTTCAAGTGAGTGAGTTCTCAGACACCTGTGTAGCAATCTGAGTGTAGAATCAGTCTGGACTCTGAAGATTTTGTTTTAAAAGCATTTACAGTTCTCTTACCACACCTAATTTGACAGTGATGGTGTTTAGCCATCCCTCTTTATTTAATCTTTCCAAAGGATTCAACTTAGTTTTTATGAAAATCACTCTCTTTTGGCACTCACACTTCATTGGCTTACATATTATTTTATTACATTTTATAATTTTAATAACAAATGTTACTTGCATAGACAGCTTTGGACAAAAACTCAACTGATTCATATGAATCCAAGGGGTTTCAAGCAGATATGTATGAGCACAGCAGAGAGTGTTACTGCCTTCCAGCTTTCAGCATCCACTGGGCATTGTCACTAAGTTCTGCAAAAGGAATGGAGGGTGTTCTTTAAGCCTATTTTTCTAATATCTAGAAAGCTCAGAATGAAATGTGACACATTTCTAGAAATTTATAGAACCTGATGGTCCACATTTTTTCACTAACTTGACCTCTGATTTCATCTTCCTTTTCTACATTGTTTTACATTCATATATTTTTCTCTTCACATCTTGTTATATGGAAAGAAACCTCCAATCTTTTGCTAGGCTTGCAATGTAATGTAGCTGAATAGCTGTCTGTTTTTGTTGTTGTAGGCATGGTGTAGTCCAGGTTTTGCAAGACTTGGCTTCTAAAATTAGCACATGTGGAAAAAAAGTGTTGAGTTAAAATTACCCTTGAACATCCCTTGAGAAGGCTCTGTGGTTAAGTTCAACACATTATATCTCCAGAAGTCTAAAACACCCAATTTTTCCATCAGCTTTGGAATGGATCAAGATTGTGTTGAGTGTCAGATGAAGTAGTTTGGCTTGCCTTCAGGGGGCTATCTGACAAAACATAGTCATGTACAAAAACTAGAGTGGTGTGGGATGGTCACACTTTGAGAGAGGGGCTCGTGGGAACTGAGATTAATGTCCCTCATCTAAGGGCTTTCAAAGCACATTCTGCCTGATGTTATTTATATACAAATTCCTCCCTTCTGAATGAGCTAAGTCTCATCTTCCTGAGAAGACAAGGATTATATTCCCTTTCCACATACTCACACAGGATGTACTCAAAAAGTTTTTGGAGTTAAAATAAAATTCAAACGGAAAAAGCTTTGCTTGTATTTCCAAGCTAGTAAGAATGCATTCTTAATTTTTTAACTTGGTGTTTCAAAAATTAACTTCACTGTTTTGAAAGTTTATAGCCTAGCTCTTGGTCACACTACTGATTTGAAAACGGACCAATTTTCCATGCGTTTCTTAAATTGGGCTAATTTCTTCAAACATTAAACTTTTGGAGAAATTTGTGCATTTGGATTATTAGGGCCTGTGCTTCTTATGTCAGCTATAAATCCTTAAAATATGGGCTTCCTGATTTTGTTATCACCTTTACACCTCTTAATAAAAGACAGTGTTTATATTTCATATATAAGGATAATATCAAACTTTCACTTTTTTCTGGGGCCTTTAGCCATATATTTTTGAAGCACAGTAATTGACAGAAAAATATAGGTCCCTATTAAGAAACCAATAAAATGTTAGTCTTCAAAACAGAACTGCATGCATTATCCATATTAGTTTTTCCTTGGCAGACCACTGCAAGGTTTTCTTTTTTTCCATCTTTGACTGATTTTCTTTATTCAAGATACCTGAACTGGAGTGCTTTTCAGTTAAGATAAATTTGGGAATGTAACATCTGAACTTTTTGGACTGTGACTCCTATGCGCTCTTGATTTGTTTTTAATGAAGCAGCATTGCATAATGATTTAGACTTCAGAGTATGGGCTTGGGGTGAAACTGCATGGGACCTTGAGATATTTATTTAATCTCCATGTGCCTCAATTTCTTCATTGATAAATGGGCATATTAGTAGTGTCTCCTTCATTGGGTTATTGTGAAGATTAAATGAATTAATAAATCTATAGCACTCGAATTAGTACTCACATGCCATAAAATCTCAATAAATTATTATTATTAATGTTGACCTTGTGTACATGAGAAACAGGATCTATACCGGTGGATGCCCAGTAAACATCAAGTGGCTGGTTGAAATGAAGTTGGAATGCTTTGGTGTCTGGCCTTTCACCTCCTCCCCTTCTCTCCCCATGCAGGTGGCCCCAGCCATTAAGGAAAGGATGATGAAGAAGGGAAGCCTGATGCTGGGCTACCAGCCCCATCGGGGGAAGGTCAACTTCTTCCGCCAGGTGGTGATCAGCCCTCAAGTGAGCCGGGAGGACATGGACTTCCTCCTGGATGAGATAGACTTACTGGGTAGAGACATGTAGCTGTGGCTTTTGGTTCCTCAGAAGCACAGATCATGTCCTGGGGAAAGTCACAGATCCAGGAAATCTGGAGCCACATAGTAGATTGCAGCCCTGCTGGTGAGAAATAGGAAATGCTCCCAGTCCAGGCCAAGCAAGTAGTATTAATGCTAAACAGTAGTATTAGGTACTCTTTAGCTGTCTGGGCACTGTTACTGCTATAAAGGAGGACGTAAAAAAATTGATTTTCTCAAGGATTGTCACTAGGACACAGCCTTGAAGAGAGTTTAGTAAGTACCACATGGGTCCTGGATTCTAAGCTTACTTTGCTCTTTAAAGACCATATAAACTACCAGATTAAAGCAGTTCTCAAAGTGTGGTCCCTGAACTAGCAGCATCAACATCACCTGGGAACTTATTAAAATGCAGATTCTCAGGCTCCACCCCAGACCAACTGAATCAGAACCTCTGGGTGGGGGACAGTATTCTGTGTTTTAGCAAGCCTCCCCAGTGATTCTGATGCAGGGTAAAAACTGAGAAACACTAGTTTAAGAAAAATTTTATAACAACTGAGTACTCATTTTGAACTTTTACCAGCAAAGGAATATCTAATATTTCAGTAGCCCCTGAGCCGATCTTTGGAAAATATAACTATGGCATCCGTTGCACAAATATTTAAGGGCATCAGAAACAGGTCAAAGCTATTTTTTAAAAACTAAACTATATAAGATGTTTATTTTATAAATATGTGTATTTTATGCAGTCTGAATATCTCAAAAGTTAAAATTAACAATTATCTATTCAAACTTATCTACATTAGAGATTAAGATAAAAGACAAACACTTTGTAGTGTGGCCCATTCAATCAATTAGTAATCGTCCTAATTCACTTCCCCAAATCATTTGTGTTATTAGCAAGGAGTGGACATTTTATATACATGTGCATGTATGTGTGTGTATATATCTATATACAAATACATATATGTTTCTATGTTTCTGTGTTCCTCTTTTAGCTTGAGGGCCCATTTCTTATCTTGTTCTCTGCCTCGTAGGGAATACCTAGAATGAAGTTCAGGGTTGCACAACATTCCCTTTCCCAAGTTCAAAATGTCAGTGTAAACCATTAAGTGGTTTATATTAGGCAAAGAATATGGGAATCAGAGGGCTTTCAGTGGAAACGTTTCTTCCATTTATCCTGGGAGTGGATGATTGTAATTCTACCTCTGATTCTGGTCCTGGATTTCTAGGAGAGTTTTATTTGACTAAGAAATTGACAGAATTCAGAGGTATGGGTGTAGAGTTCAACAAGATAAGATTATGAATATAATTAAAGCTCTGCATTAAAAGGTGAATGATTGAAGAATGTTCAAGTATTTGACTTGGCATGTTCAATAGCCTTTTTGTACTCCATTGTTAACTCATGTCATTTAAATTTTGAAGAGCAAAAGGTAGATGTATGCTATTTGCTTTGATTGCATATTTTCATTTTAGCATGCTTAGTTTCTCAGTATCTTCATTAGTCAAATAATATTTAAATCTTTCTCTGAACTACTTATAATTTTCTGGTAATAACTATTTATATTGTGTGATTGGCATTTCTTGTTGCCTGTTTGTTTTAATGTCTACATAAAATGTTACTAAAATTGATGTTTTCAATAATATGGGTTTGTGAAATAAAAAGTAACGTTAATATACTTAGCGTTATTGACTTTTCTTTTTCTGTCATCCTCTTTACTGGATTGTACCAATACATTTTAGAAGTGAACTGGACTTGGTTGTCATTTTAGCTCAATGGTTGAGGAAGTAGGTTGAAAGCTGTCTGTTTTTTAATAAATACCTTGAATAAAATGGAAAAAGCAGTTATAGTAAAGTGTAAACTGCTTGTCTCTTGTTTAGTTTTTCTTCATTTACTAAGCAAACCATGGGAAACTCAATAGCCACAGCTCAGCTTCTGATGTACCTTTTTATGAGAGATGGCAGCTCCTTGATTGATGGAAAAAAAAAAGCATTTCTATCAGATATGTTGAAATTTTATTATTTTTTCTTGAGATGTTCAGTATATACTCAATCAGGTATTTCACTGAATGGTCAAAAATAATTTTTTTGATAAAAGGATGCTTAAAATGCATTAATTTATTAAAATATTTATAGTGTGTTACTATGTTCAAGGCAATTATCTAGGTGCTAGAGATATGCAGTGAATAAAATAGACAAAGTCTTTACCATTCAAAAGCTTTTATTCTAGCAGAGAGAGACAATTAGCACATAAATACATAACAAGTCAGGTGGCGATAAGCATTTTAAAGAAAAATTAATGAGAGTAAAGGGATAGAGTGTGGAAGTGACAGCATGGTGAGCTTTGCTATTGTGGAAAAGTTGGTTAAGCAAGGCCTCTGTTAGGTGACGTTTGAGTGGAGACTTTAAGGAAGTAAGGGAGGAGGCATGTGGGAAGCTAGGGAACATCTAGAAGGTAGGGTAAGTCAGAGGCCTGAGTAGTTGCATTCGTGGTAGGTCCAAGGACCAACATGGAGGTAAGTATGGCTGGAGCAGAGTGAATGATGGACTGAGTTGTAAAGGATGAAGTGAAAACAGTACCTGGGAGTGAGTTACACAGGGTTCTGTAGGTGGGGACTTAGATGAGAACACATTAGAAAATTTGAACAAGGTATTGACAGTAATTCAACTTTTGTTTGAATCAGAATCATGCTGATTTCTGTTTAGGGAATTGGGTGTACATGGGACAAGAGTGGCTCAGAGAGACCAAATAGGAGGCAACTGACATAGTTCATGCAAGAAATTATGGCAGTTCTTACTAGAGTTGCAACAGAGGAAGTAGTGAAAAGGAGTTTTATTCTGGAGACATTTAAAGTTAGAGTTGATAGAGTTGGCTGATGGAGTGGAGTATTGAAAGAGAAATGAGGAATTAAAGCTATTTCCACATACTTTGGGCATGGGCAATTATTAGAAAGGAGTTGCCATTTACTGAATTGAGGACTGCAAGAAGAGTGGTTTTACCTAGTTTGAGCCATGCAAAATTTGAGCTGTCTATAAGTCAGCCAACCACAGATGATACGAAGTCAATTATGAATTTCAACTTCAGGGGGGAAATTGGAGCTGAGATACAAATTTACGATCCATCAGCATAAGGATGTTATTTCAAATTATGGGATTGGATGATACGTAGAGAGTGTTTTTAGATAGAAAGGAGAAGCAAGCCAAGAACTGAGCCTTCGGACACCAGCTCAGGTTGAGAGACCAGCAAAGGAGCCTGAAAAACAAAGCCAATGAGGTAGAGGAAAAACCAAGAGAGAGTGGTTGCCCAAAGGCCAATTAAAGAAACGTTTTTCAGAAAGGAAGGAGAGATCAACTCTATCAAATGCTGTGAATGGGTCAAGTAAGAACTAAAATTTACTAGAGTTAGAAATGTATAGGCCATTTATTTGTTGAAATTTTATTTGCTAAAAGTAAGCACTTAGAAGACAGTTTTTAATGATTCTTTTAGAAGTCATCAGATTTTATTCAATCAAAAAGCTATTAAATTCCTCTTCTGACTTTTTGATTTTTAATAATACTTCTTCACTGGAAAAGGTCGAGTAACAATAAAGATTTAAGCTTAAGAAATTATCATATTACTAATTGGATCAGGTTAAATAGGACAAGGTCTAACAGCATGTAACAGAATACTCAAATTACTGTGGTTTAATAAAGGAGTTTACTTTTCTTTATTCAAAAGAAGTCCCAAGGTAAACAATCCAGAGATGGTATCTTACCTTTGGTTACCCCACAGGCAGATGTGAGAGAAGGATTTGAGAGCAAGTAGCCTATTTGTTTGGTGATACCAGGAAACCTATTTGGAGTGCTGAAGTGAGACAGGGAAGGAAAGAAAACCAACAGATTATTAGTGAGCAAATTAGTGTTGGGAGCAACTGAGGCTCAATCCTGTTCATGAAATTTGGGGAAGGGTGTAAAACATACCTTACAGATGTCCCATCGACAAGGTATACATACCTATATATAAGATATAACATACCTTATAGATGTCCCATCTATGGGGACTGAGGAAGATGGAGTATTAATCCATTGGTGGATAAATTGACAGATGACTGATCCCAGGGACATTAGCTCCCTGGCAACCCTGACCATGCTTTCATGGCACTTGGAAGCTTTGGGGCAAAAAGTACAGATGCTTGCAACTAAAGCCTTTGGCAGGACTGGTGAGTGCTGAGACTTGGGAACAGCACTGACAGCTTTTGAAACAGTGGGTGGTACCTCCGCCATGTAATCAGGGACCCAGGATCCTTCTATATTTTTGCTCTATCATCCTTAGAGATTGATTAAATCATCAGGTTTTACTCATGGTTGTAACCCTGCTGTTCCAGCCATCTCTACCACATTCCAGGCAGGAAGAAACAGAAAGGCATTCCCCACATCCCACCACCCCCGCAACACACCCACCCCATTTGCCACATTTCTTTTCAGGAAAGACTAGAAAATGTGTTTTTTTGTTGTTTGTTGTTTTGTTTTAGCTAGATACACTGATGCCCACAACCATATCAGTAGTTCTGTTAGTAATAAAGAAAAATATGGAAATGAAACACTAGCAGTCAACTCATAGTCTTCACCACCCTGACACAAGCATGGAGTGACAACAGTTCTTAAAGCAATATTTTGTATTTTCAGACAGCTCAAAAATTAACCTGGATTGGTAAAGTTTGATTCCAATTGAACTGTAGGGAATCCAGCCTGTCTTGTTCAACCTGGTCAGAGCCAGCTTGCCTGGTTCATGGTTATCTATTCCAACTGGAAATGGATTGACACAACTTGAAATACCTTAATCCCCTTGACTCAATTAGAGCCAATTTTGAACTGGAAAAAAGTTTGATTCAATTTAAGCTCTTCACGACCAGTTTGGTTCCTCTTAATTTAAACTGGTCTGAACTAGCCTAGTATGATTTGAATTGCCCTGATTCCAGTTTGAAGTAATTCTATGTCTCTCTGCTTCAATCACATGCCACTTGAGCTAGCTTCATCTTGTGAAAATTCATTTCAAGTAGAACAGGTTTGATTTGTGCTAATTTGTATAGAATGTGTTTTATACAGTTTAACCAAAGAAAAATTGGATTAAATTGCTTGCTCCAACTGGATTTAGAAAGAAGTTTCCTTTTCATGAAGCTCTTGGCTTTAGCAGCTGCAGTGCAATAAGGGGACTCTTGACTAGCTCTTCAGAAAAAACTCATCTAATGGTACAAAGACGACCCCAGGTTGAATTGGAGTCACAAGTGAATAAAAATGAGACGTCTCAGTCTTCCTTCTTTCTTCCACTTCCTCTCTACTGGAATGAGATTGATCATTCAAAGCACTGGATACCTTAACCCTTAAAGACAAGACCCATGGGGCTGGCGATGAGTTCAGGTGGGGGTATGAAGCACAGTAGCCAAAAGTAGAAAAATAGTATACGTTTCGTGTTTCCTCAACCATTTAATTCTACAGGTATGGTGTTTCTCATGGCCAAAATTGTACAAACTTGAAAATTATTTGACACAGGAATCCAAGGATGATTACAATAGCCAAGGAAGATTATCGAGTCCATACTACATACCAATATTATGTCAGGGACTTTACATGGACTTATTTACTTCTCATAAAACACTATGAGGTGGCAGTTATTATTCTCCCCAATTTACAGTTGAGGAACCTGGGGCTCGGTTTAAGAAAACTTCCCAAGATTATCAAGCTAACGAGTGGTGAATTCAAGAGTCAAATCTAAGTCCACCCCACACCAGAGCCCAGGCTCCCAACTTTTTCACTTTGTCGTAGCTACGGAGAGGGAAGACCAATTCTAGCAATCTTACCGTGTCTTGCTTTCACAGTTACTTAGCATCACAACAAAAGCATCACAAGTCACTTTAGTCTCAGAAGGCAATAATTATATCACACTGCCATGACAACTTTCTCAAACCAGAAAACAGGAATTTTCCTTTCTGCTTTTTGCCACTAAAGTTGGAGGGCAGAAGTATAAAGGGCCTTTTGAGTTGAAATATTAAGAAATTTAAACAGGAACCACAGTAGAGGTGAGAATAAATATTTTCTGAGTATTCAGCCATTGCTTTGTTTCTCAGACCTTTCCTGAGCTCTGTGACCACATGTCTAAATGCTTACTTGACAATGCTACTTGAGTGCCTCAACGATACCTCAAACTCATCACGTCCAAGACTGGCTCATGATTTCCTACTCCCAACCTCACACTGCTCCCCAAATATTCCTTTGTCCATGCTTTCCATCTCAGTGAGTGATACCATTTCGATCTGGTTTGGCAAACCAAAAATTCATAAATTCATACTTAACCCCTCTATCCTCCTCTTCCCCACTGCTGGCAGGCAGGCCTTGTTGGATTTACCTCCAAAATACCTTTCTAATCCATCCATTTATCTCCACCTCCATTGTCATGTTCAAGTTCTAAGCTTCCGTCACCTTTCCCTGGACTGTAGCAATAGCCTCCTTACCACATCCACACATTGATTCTGTGCTTTGTCCAATCTACTCACCAAACTGCAGGTTAAAACACAAAACTGATCCCATCTTTCATGTTCTTAAAAATCTTCAATGGCTTTTTGTTTGCTCTTAGCATTGGCATCTGCCAAGTCTGCCAAAGACCACCAGAAAACCTGTTGGTCAAGCAAAGTTACGTCTATTAATCCTAGCACAGTAAGAGAAAAGACTGCCTTGAATGAGTCTTAGTAGTTTCTCAGAAAGGTGAAAGAGGAGCATATTTATAGGTTTGAATCTGGGCACAAGCGGCTTAAGGTAGGTCTTTCAAGGCAAACTTGGGATACGGTTTATCATGTAATAGTTTAGGACTGGTGATCACAAAGTGAGAGCCTTGATGTGAGTCTTGTTAAATAAACTACTATTTGTTAAGCAAGCTGTTTCCGCAGGCGAGTACTCTTTTCTCCTTATGGGAGACATGAGTCAAGTGTTTGTTTGGATAAACTGGTTGGCAGGAACTTCCTAAAGCAAACAGTAAAGTTATTCATTGATTTATAACCTTAACTTTCTCAGCAAGAATCTCCTGTAATAAACAGTTAAATCATGTTGGCGTAAGTGATCTTTGTTCTTAGTCCTGATAGTTGAGCTATATGGAGGTAAGTGATTCCAATTCTCAGGATAAAGGTCAAATTCTGCAAGTGGCTGCCAAAGCTCTGCTTCCTTCCAACTCCCATGAAGTTTCAGCTTTATGTCTTCCTTCCTCATGCTGAGGTCCAAAAAATTCAAACTTGTTTCGGATCCCACCCCTCTTCTTCCCCTGCATGTCAAAACCTTTGGATGTACTACATATGCCCTTTTCCTCAAATGCTATTTTCCCCCCTCTCTCCCTCAACGTAACTAAATTTATGCTTACAGTTCAGATTTCAGCTTGATCCCATTCCTTGGGGATGGCTTCTTTGTCTGTCCTCCACGTACCCGAAGGGTATCTGCGCCAATATAAGCTCTCTATACTTTTCCTAAAATATGTGTATTACTATTTGTAATACTTTTTTAAAAATTAGACTATAATATTCATAGGGGGCGTGGCACATAATAATAATTGCTCAATAAATAATTGTGGAAGTAAGGAAGATTGGCAGATGGGTACATTAGTTTGCACTTGGAAATGACTTTTTTTAATTGGGGGAGGCATTTAGGTACATAAATGTAAAACAACTAATCCATTGTCTTAGAGAAAACTCTGAAGTCACCTTTAATTTTAAAACACATGTTACACACTGAAACAGTTTCCGATTGGTGTTTTGGTTGGTAAATGTGCCCCTACAGAAAAAGAGAAAAGTTTCTCCTTAAGAAATGAATTCAGAATTGACATAGCTCAGAAAATTTTTCTCTTGGGATAAGCATGATTTTGATTTCTAAATATTTTCTCACAAGACAGTGTAAGATTAGAATGCATTCACTTTAAGACCCATCACAAGTCATGACTGGATTGGTTAACATTTCACTAACAATGCATAGTACAGACTCACTTTTGAAATATTCTGGAATTCATAATTCCAACTGATTGCTGATAACAATGTAGTACAAAAATAGTTCAAACTATGGTTCATGCAAATGGTGAGTCCTAAACAATTTTTATTCTGTTATTTAAAGGCTTTGATGTTTCTTTGGGTAGGTCATGCTCTGCCAGAGATCAAGAGATGAGAAGATTGTTAAACCGTAATGGAAACACAGCTATTCTCTCTGCAGGTGTAATCCCTCTGCTGGTGGGCTGGGTGGGGAAGAGGATGAGCAATGAATATTTGAGTAAATTTTATTTCCTCCTCAACTCCCTGCTCTTGAGATACATTTAAGAACTCATACTAAATCTAAAAAGATGTTTTTCATCTCATATACAAGTCAATATGTAAGTTGAACTTTTAGTTGAATGATTAGATCAAGTGTTCAAGAACCCAAACACCAAGTTTTTCTAAAGCCTCCCATTTGCATATATAGGAGAGAATTTTCTTATTTTGGGGTAACCATTCCTAACTCAGTGTTTTACTGGCTACTATCAGGAGCCTGTGAGTAAATTTTGATATTTTTCACATCTTTGAGGGCAGAGCCATACAACCCGACCTATATGGCTTCTAGGGAGATTTTACATTTTTGTTATTGGGACTTGCTGGTTTGCCAGGCAAGAGCACACATATTTGGGGAATTTTTCACTCTCTGCAAGCTTGGGATGTCCATGCATAGTTGTAGCTGCATAATAAAGTCTAGGTGATAATTTCTGCACCACTTCTCCTAATGTGAACAGTCAAGGGTGAAGAACAGACCCTGGAGATTACCCATAAACTGTGTACGTGGCACCCAGGCCTGCTCCACCTCTGCTGTGGCTAGCTAGCTAAGCCACCAAAACCCTGCATATTCATGCTGTAGCATAATGTCCCTCACCTGCATTGGTCTGTGTTCTAAGATCACGGAAATGCAAACTTAATGGATGTAGATTTAAGACATTGGCCCTACTCCTAGTATGTGACGTATGTGCTTAGTTATAGGTTGGGGACTGGATAACAGGTTGAAGATGTGGTGGTTATAGGGCTAGCACTGACTTGATGAGGATGTTGACCAGTGTTCAGAGAAGCCAGAAAAAGAGTAGAAGAGTTTTAACTGGAATGCAGTAATTCATCAGCACCACTGTGCTTTATACCTTGGGATTGAATGCTATAAAGGCCAAGCCTAAACAATAACATCCAATTAACAAAGATGAGGAGTAAGGCAGAGTTAAGGAGTTTGATAGTTAGAACTGCAAAGACTTGACTTCTAAATGAGATCAAATTGGTACCAAGGTCACTCACTGATCACTAGCTGATGTTTGAGTTCCACCTTTACAAGTCAGCAGTTAAATATATGTGATATATGTGAATTCTACTATTCTAAGGGGCTGAGGTCACTGTGCACTGTTATAAGTAAAGACATTTATGGAAGACTGAGGCAAGTCTTTCATTGTGAGTAAATGGAAAAAATTGTTGTCATTACCAGGGAGATTTGGAAGGGAGATAGTTCAGGTCTGGCCCGTAAGGGATGTAATACAATTCAGAGAACTGAAACATGCTAACAATCATAAATTGCCATTGTATATGAAAACTAAGGAAAAGTAGGTTACTAGCCACTGTGTCAACTGCTATCTTATACAAAGTGCTTCCTAATTAGAAATCGATGATTGGCATTTGTGCTGCTGCTGCTGATCTCAAATTCTGTGCTAGCTTAGTGTTTTGTGAAGCTGCCTGCTGTAATAACTGAATGTCTTAAAGTCTTAGGCCTGATCCTATCTAAACGGATTGCCTTTGGTTCTTATTTTCAAAATTAAAAAAAGTTCCAATAAATATTCATCACAGGGTTTGCAGAATTAAGAGCAGTAACTGGATGTTTGGATGACTTTTGACCCCACCATGAGCTTGATTGCTTACTGATGTTTTTCTTAATTTGAAGAGTAATTGTCCCTGAAATCTCTTCTCCCTCTTTTCTATCCAAATAGCCAATAAGTCCTAAAAAGAGGGAAAAAGTACTCAGCAACAGTTACTCTGGATCACAAGTGCATCAGGCATATTTTAGGCTCTGCCAAGATTGTGTATCAGTTTCCTTCCTGGTAGAGCGTCGAACTGAGTGAGCTACAGTGGTGAAGTGGAGCATCAAACTCAACTGGTTTAAGCTACTATGGGCTCCTCAAGAACTTAAAGGCCAGACCTGAATGGCTGGAAAAGAAATGGAAAACATCCACACCATACTGAGTGAAAATATATTTGACCTCACGGAATCACCAACCCATCGAGTTGTTAAAAAAAAACATTGTATCTTTGTGCATTGTACGTACAAAAGCATAAACTAATAATTCTTTGAAGTATGTTAGACTCTTAAATTATATAGAAAACAGAACACAGAATTACAGATCAAAGTTATAATACTAACTTTGAAACTAATAACTGTTTTTTTTAAATGTATTAGTTTCCTAAATCATATAGAAAACAAAAAGTGGAGTAACAATACAAAGTTACAATAATACTAATTTTTATAATTTCCCGTGGGCTTACCTTTACTGAGATCTTTATTTCTCATACAGATTCAAGTTACCGTGTACTGTGACTTGAATTGTCCTTTCATTTAAACCTACAGGACTCCCAGTAGCATTTCTTGCAGGGCATGTCTAGCAGTTACAACCTCAGATTTGTTTATCTGTGAATGTCTTCATTTCTCACTCACTTTTGAAGGACAATTTTGCTGGATATAGAATTCTTGGATGGCCAATTTTATTTTCCTTTTAGTACTTTGAATATATCGTTCCACTGTCTTCTGGCCTCCAAAGTTCCTGATGAAAAATCTCTTGATAATCTCACTTAGGATCTCTTGTATGTGATAAGTCACTTCTTCATTGCTGCTTTCAAAATTCTTTCTGTCTTTGACTTTTGACTGTTAGATTATAATGTATCTTGATTTAAGTCTCATCGAGTCCATCCTGCTTGGAGTTCATTGAGCTTGTTGGATGTTTATATTGCCTTTTGTCAAATTTAGGAAGTTTTCAGACTTTATTTCTTCAAATATTTTCTCTGCCTCTCTCTCTCTCTTCTCCGTCTCCACATACTCCACAATACGTATGTTGATCATCCTGATGTACCACAATCTCTCAGGCTCTGTTCATTTTCCTTAAATCTTTTTTTTTTCTATTCTTCATCCACAATAATTTTTATTGCCTTGTTTTCAAGTTTTCTGATTCTTTCTTCTGCCTGCTCAAATATGCCTTTGAACCCCTACAATGAATTTCTCATTTTAGTCATTGCAACTTTTGGCTCCAGAATTTTCTTTTTGGTTTCTTTTTAGGTTTCATATCTCTTTATTGATATTCCATTTTGTCATACATCATTTTATTGGCTTTCTCCACATCTTCCTTCAGTTTTTTAATTTTTTTAAGACAGTTGTTTTAAAACCTTTGTCTGATATATCCCATCAGGTCTTTTTCAGGGACAATTTCTGTTGGTTTATTTTTTTCTGTCGAATACGCTATTCTTTCCTGTCCCTTTATATGCCTTGTGATTTTTTTTTTTGTTGTTGAAAACTGGATGGTTATATCTAATAATGTGGCAAGCCTGAAAATCAGCTTTTCTCCTTTCTTGGGAACTTATTGTTTTGTTATTATTATTTTATTGTTGTTATAGGCTGTCTCTGTGCCAAGAATCAGACTCAGGTGTGACCTTAAGGTCTTCTCAGATCTTTTCTCGGCATGTGCCTTTCCCTGGGCATGCATGGTGATTTTCTATCTCCCTCATATATGCTGTTACTTCTGAATGTCCCGGTCTTTAATTTCTGGCTCTCAAAAAAGGAAAGAGAGAAAAACGAAGACGGGGTACCACCTCTTAAATCCCCTGGAAGTCACTTTAGCTGGAGGGAAAGGGGTTTGCAACAATGGGGGAAGGTGCAACAACGTGACCACCTCTTTTTACCTCTGTGATCAGAAGCAGCAATCAGCGATAAGAGCACAGATACCCAGTATTTGGAGGGTAGTGTTCATTTTTCCCGCCTTGGCTCCCACAAGCTGTGTGCAAGTTTCTTTAGGAACACTTGCACAGCAGCTTGCCATGGGACTGAGGGGTAGAGGATGAGAAGATACTACTATTGTAAGAGCTAAAGTTGACTGAAACAACTGCAATTTACCATCTAAGCCTTCCTCTGGAAGTTGCAATCTTTCTAGAGGCTCCAGAGTTCCAAAGTAGTTACATCAGACAGATGCTGCCATTGTAATTGCTCCCTGTTGAGGAGACATATTCCTCATGCTTCATACTCCACCATCCTCCCAGAGTCTTCTCCCTCCTTGTGGTTGCAGCTTGCATTTCCCTAATGACTGATAATGTTGACATTGTTTTTATATACACATATTTTGTTGGGTGAAGTTCCCATTCAGTTTTTTACCCATTTTTAATATGGGGTTTTCATTTTCTTATTATTGAGCTTTAAGTATTCTTTATATAATATACTCTGAATATAAGTCTTCTTTAGGTATATGACTTACAAATATTTTCTCCCAATCTCGGTTAATCTTTTTTATTGTCTCATCAGTGTCTTTCACAAAATAAAAGATTAATTTCAATCAACTGCAATTTATAAAATTTTTGTTTTTTGTTGTCATATCTTAAAAAAAAAACAACTCATTGCCAAACGCAAGTTCGCACAGATTTCATTCTGTTTTCTTCTATAAGTTTTATAATTTTACACTTTCTAATTTATGTTTATAACCCATTTGAGCTAATTTTGGTATAAGATGTGTGATATGTGTTGAGGTTCATTTATTTTGCATATTGACATCTAATTTTTCTAACGCCATTTGTTGAAAGGAATATTCTTTGTCCATTGAATGTCTTTGTACATTGTGTAAAAGTGAGCACAAATCTTAAAGAAAAAAAAAAATTCCCACATGCTAAAAGGGAAAGAGAACTTCTACCCACTTTCTTTCTCTTTAGCACTTCCTTTAGAAATACGACATTCTAAATAATTTCTCTGTTTTTTTGAAGTGTATTTAATTCTCTTTAAAAGCTAAATGAAGCCTCTTGGAAGTTTTTCATTTTAGAGATTTTTTTTTCTTGGGGATGTTTGGGCCATCTTTTCTAAATGTAATCCATACCAAACCAGGCTCGTTTTGTCCACCTCATAGGGTGTCAATCTCTGAAATGAAGAGTTTTGCAGCAGAGAAAGGGTTTATTCACAAGGCAGACAAGCAAGGAGATGGGAGAAGGAATCTCAAATCTGTCTCCTTGAAGACAGGATTTGGGGATATTTATGGGATAAGGGACCAGAGTGGTCTGAAGCATGTGGAAGGTGGTTGGAGGTAAGAAAGGTGATGTGGTGGTCTGTGGAGGCATAGTCGAGCTTTATGGCTCTTCATAAGATGCGTGTTCAGAAAATGGCAGCATTAGTATGATCTGAAGTTGGAGTTTTTGGCCCTCTGACGTCAAAAGGTCACCCACTGGACACTTGTACAGGCCCACTTGAAGGGCTGGTGGTCTCATCCAACTTGAATTGAACATGAGTAACTCCGGGTTCCTGAAAAACAACTTTGGCAACCATTACTATAGTAACATCAGAGATGTTATTTATAAGAAAGCTAGCGGGAGTTTAGTGACAGATTGCATATCTACATGACTTTTAGCTATATGGATTTTAAAATCAACTAAAAGCAAAGAAGCAGGTTAAGTTTGGCAGGCCGAATCAGGTTAGCCTTTGGTTTCACAAGCATCAAGGAGGACGATCCCTGTTTTCTTGTCTCTGTGGAAATTTTAGCCTATGTGCTTAGCTCCAAGTTGTATTAGTAATTTCCTACTTGTCACAAAGATATGAGAAGTTTTATTTCTCCTTTTAATAAAGATAACTAACATATATGTAACAGATTGTATCTGCTTTGCTATACAAAATGGTGTGGCTTCTTTCTATCTTTACACTCCCCCTAGCTGATTGCCTGTGATGCACCTGACATTCTGGTTTAATGCCTTTTTTTTTTCTTTCAAGACAGGGCCTCATTCTGTCATCCAGGCTAGAGTGCAGTGGTGTCATCACAGCTCACAGCAACTGCGAACTCCTGAACTCAAACAATCCTCTAGCTTTAGCTTTCCAAGTAGCTGGGACTACAGGTGCATGACACCACACCCAGTTAATTTTTCTATTTTTTGTAGAGATGGGTCTTGCTCTTGCTCAGGATGGTCTTGAACTCCTGGCCTCAAGCGAATCCTCCTGCCTCAGCCTCCCAAAGTGCTGGGATTACGGGCGTGAGCCACTGTACCCAGCCCAAATATTTATTGAATAATAAAACTGTTTTCTTTCTCTTCTACCTTTGCGGAGGGAGAAGTTTTATGAATTAACAAGCTATTATATTTTATTTCTTGTATTTAAATTTCCCCAACAATTATCAAAACTCAATTGCTTATATTTGTATAGTCTATTTCTGGGCTTTTTATTCTTATGACTGTAGCTTTATAGTATGCCCTCATAGTATAAAGTACTATAAAATCAGATAATGTGAGCCCTCTGACTTAATTCTTTTTCAGAATTATTTGAGCTATTCCAGTTATTTTGTATTTCTGCATAAATTTTAGAATATCCCTGCTAGAATTTTATTGGATTACAGGACTCTATAGATCAAATTGGGGAGAATTGATGTCTTAATACTGAGTGTTCCAATTCATGATCAGAGATTAATGCTCTATTTATTTTTATCTTTTATATTTTTTCATCAGTTTATTATAGCTTTCAGCATATAGACCCTGCACCTATTTTGTTAGAGCTTAAACTAGTAGCTATTCTCAATTTTAAGTTTACAATTATGCTATTTTCTACTCCTTGTACTGTTTCTTCACAAGGTATATTCATCTTTACTTTTCTATGAATTTTGTAATCTAAATTGTTTTGTTTCTGTTAATTAAACCCGATATTTTATATTCTAATAAATTAGATCAATTCTGTCTGCTTGGCACTTTGTAATTTTAAAAAGCATTATAAAAAACTCAATATTTTTGAGTAAAGCGAATAAAGAAATTTCGTTATGTTCATGTAATAAACATTGCATAGCAATTACAATGAATAAATTATAATGAAATGCATCAACATAGATGGATTTCAAAAACATAATTTTAAATGTTTAAAAAAGTGATAGAGCAATATATACAGAATTCCATTTACATAAATTTAAAAGAACGTATACAAAAAGTAATCCTCTAGATTACAGATACATGCATGAATATAAAGGATCCACACTTGGCCATAAAAGGGCTGGGCTCTGGGAGGGTCTGTAGACACAGGACTAGGAAGCAAGGACAGTTACTTAGATGTTGGTGATGTGTTTATACTATTTTGTTTCTTTTTAAATGAAAGGCTAAGTTCTGAATCAAACATGACAAAACGTATTTACTAACTCTGGATATGTGTTATAGGCCTGAGTATATACTGACTTTAAAATTTTCTCTCTTAATAAAGTAATTTAGGATGAAACAAAAGCAGCATGAGAAAACAAAAACAAAAATATTAACAGTCATAAGGTTAAAAAAATTTTGGAAATAACAAAACAAACATTAATTAGAAATAACATTATCTACAGCAGACTTGTACTAAAATCTGAATAGTGGAGCAAAATATTCCAGAACAAAGTTCTATTGCAAGGACAAATATATTGCCTCTTTAAGAAGTAACACAAGTCAATAATAAGTGAAAATTTCTTATCATCATCTCCACATTAAATGATATGAGGGAATCTGTTTAGCAATTAGAAATATGTAAATCATCTTCCATCAAGGCCACACTATATACTTGAATAAATTTTGGAGATAATAAATAATTATTTTAAATAATGTTATAAAAATTTTTAAGAAAATAGAAGTGGATATGTATTGGATCTTTCAACACGTAATTCTCTTTTAAATATGAATGCAACAGGAGAATTCATAAGGAAATAGAATGAGTGATTTTACTCCATATATATTTTAAAAGTTGGATGTTTTAAGTACACACTAAGAAAATGAAAAGGCAAATAAAATCCTGGTGTTCGGGTTCAGCATGAGCTACCCACCAAGTATGTCACTTTGATATTTGAGAAAAAAGCAGAAGCAGAAGTCCGCTCTCACCTTTTGCTTGCCCTTCTCCCCTGAAGCAAGTCATAAGACCTGCAGAGATGTACCCTTTCTATACCCAGAGAAAAGGAACATCCTTATCTCTGAGGACTCAGGGGCACAGAGAAGAATCTGAACAAACAGGCCTTGCTAAGTTCCCCCAGTTTATTAACATTAGTTCATACCCTCTTTGTTCAGTCATACTTCTACACAACTGTCTACTCTTCATCTAACCTAAGCATAAAAATGCAAAGGATTCCCTGTTTCTTTGAGTCTTCATTTCTGAAGGCTCTCGTGTCACATAAAATTCATAAGTAAATAAATTTACATGCTTTTTTCTTATTAATCTATCTTTTGTTATAGGGGTCTCAGTTGTAAAACTAGCGATGGGTGAGAAAAAAACCTTTCCCCCATACAATGGGAAAGTGTTTATGGAAAATATTTTAACTCATAAAATCGTTTAAATATTATAATCAAATGTGTAAAGGATCGTCAGGGCTCAGAACATGATATCACAAAATTTGGCACCTTGACACGCTGAGTATTTTAAGCTGAAGGAAATTGACAAAACCACAGAAGCAGGAAGGTCTCTCTCTGACTTCTCCCACCTTTTCCTTTGAAGGAGGCCTTAAAAGATTTCCCCAACCTACCTCCCATGAAGTAGACCATAAGACCTTCATTCCAGAGGGGTCTTGACCTATACCTGGAGGCCGTGAAGACTCTGAATAAACAGGTTTTGCTAAGCCCGCTCCCACCAGTTTATACATTGGATTATACCCTTTTGCCCTCCAATCACACTTCTGCACAACCGTCCACAAAAATACACAGTTTAACCTGTGTTTGAGTCTTCATTTCTGAAGGCTCTCATGTTATGTAAAACTTATATTAAACAAATTTGTTATGCCTTTCTCTTGTTAATTTGTTTTTGTTATAGGGATCTCAACCAGGAACCTTGCAATGGATGAGGAAAGATACTACCTTTTTCCCCTTACATGGCATGACAGATAATTCTAAGCAGTAAAACTATAATTTCTAAACAAACATATGAAAAAACGTTCGACTTTCTATGAGTAAAAGGGATGTAAGTAATAACAATAATGATGTATAATTGTGAAATATTCAATTAACAAAAAATAGTAATATGTAAAGCTGGTGAATGTTCTGTGAAATACATGTTCTCATGTAGTGTGGGTGGGAATAAAAATGAACACAACACTTTTGAGAAATGATTTGGCCAGAGACTACAAGAGCCATAAAAATTCTCATAACTTCTTGTAGTCTATCTTTCTTAAGGAAATAATAAAAAAAAATACAAATACAAACTTGTATGAAGATATTCTTTGCAGCAATATTCATAGTGCTGGAAATGGAAAGCAATCTAACAAATAGCAATGCAAAAATGGTAGATTGATGAGCATACATAAGTGGGGAGAAAGGTGTTATATCTTTACTTATCCATCATAAGGGTCATAGCTGATAACCCTATAACAAAAGACAGGTTAGCTAGAGAGAAACATAACAGATTTATTTGATCAAAGTTTTACGTGACACAGGAGCCTTCAGACTGAAGACCCAAAGGCACAAGAGAAGTCATGTGATTTTATGCTCAGGTTTGATGAAGCAGGGACTGACGGGGATGGGGGGAACCCAGCAAGGCCTGTCTGTCCAGATTCTTTGTGGCTTCTCTGTGCAGCATGCCTTCCTCTCAGGTTATGGGCCAAACCCTCTCTGGAACGGGGGTCTTACAACCTATAATCAAACAAGGTAGGTAAGAGAATTTCTTTATGGCTGTTTCTTACACAGAAAGGTGGGGGAAAGTTAGAGTAATAATTTTAAGCTTTATGGCTGGCTTTGGGAAAAAGGGGTTCTGGTTTATATGACCTGCCTGGGGGAAGAGGGATTCTAGTTTCTACGGCTTACCTCAGAGGAGAATGAGGCTGAGGGACAGGAGGGCAGGAGAGGGTCAGAGAGAATCTTGGTTTCTGAGGCTGTTTCCGATGCCTTCACTTTGGGGTATCATTTTATGAGCCCCATATACATGTGTTAGACATAATTTTTTTAAAAAATAGGCTAAAAATTGTATGTTTAAAATGATTCTTTTCAACCTAACGTTATATCATCAGAGCAGTCTATATAACTTTCCTACATGATTAACCCCTGACTATAATTTACTTAATCACTTCTATAGTATTGACCATTCAAATTTTGAGTGTTCAATGTCTAAATTTTAATTCATTAGTAGTATTTGAAGAAACCACATTTAATATCTATTAGTGAAGATTTATAACATGTAAATGATTTAATTTCCTAACACAATATCCATTTTGTTAACACAATATCTGTCTCATAAAACAAAACCATAAGGTATGGCCTACATTAACAGCTTTTTCTTATATCATTGTGCCAAAAGCAGAGACATTCCTTGCAGAAGTGATGACTATCATAGTCCATGGGGGAGCTATAGTGAAAAGGCATTTCAACAAATCTAGTTCTGTTCCAAAAGTAAGGTGCATTCACTGACCGGGAAAAGCTGGAGAAAATATACCGTTTCCCTAGTTTTGAAAGAGATTTTCATCTGATTCCATTCAGTCCCAAACAAGTTCAAGTGTGAAGGTTGAGAAGTTGGGAGGATTTCATCTAAATTCTGCCACCATTATTCTTCTAGGTATCCAGTACTATACTCTCTAACTTAAATGCATCCTGAGTGCTCTGGGAAATTAAAAATGGGGTTACCCACACAAGACCTCAGATAGTGAGTTACAGACTATAATTTACTTATAAATACCTTAGTGTTTACATTTGACACATGTGTGTATATGATAGCTTTAATGTATATTCCTAGGATGGATGGCTTCTTCAATCTCAGAAACACTCCAGGAATGGTTAGTTAATATATTATCAAAATACATTGATATCAAAATATATTGATATTGACACTTCGGAAACTGTTACTACAAGCATTTCACCTACTTTTATTTATCAATAGGTGAGGTTTTGTTAATTATCATAACAATTTACAAATGGGTGCTCATTGGTGAAATGACTAGTGTTTGAGATGTGTCTTAGTCCATTTTTGTTGCTATAAAGGAATATTTGAGGTTGGGTATTTTATAAAGAAAAGAAGTTTATTTTGCTCAAAGTTCTGCAAGCTGTAGAAGATGCGTGGTGCCAGCATCTACTTCTGGTGAGCGTATCAGGCTGCATTCACTTGTGGCAGAAGGCAAAGGGAAGCTGGTGTGCAGAGATCACAAGGTAAGAGACGAAGCAAGAGAGAGGGGAGATGGCACCAAGCCATTCATGAGATGAGAGTTTTGCCCCCATGATGTGAACACCTTCTATTAGGCCTCACCTTCAACAGTGGGGATTGAATTTGAACACAAGGTCTGGAGGACAAACATCCAAACTATAGTAATATGTGAATGGGTTAGAAGTAGTGTCAATATTCTCCGTTTTCACATGAACAGAATCCAGCTATTCCAGAAGTCTTGATCTTATATAATGGTAGTTGGGGGATTAATAGACTCAGTTCTTTCGGGCTCAGAAACTGAAACCGAAATCATGGTATTTTTGGCATATTGAACTGAAGAAGTCTCAAGGTCTCTCTGAACTTCCTGCAGCCCCTGTAGTCTCTCCCAAAGATAGGATAAAGTTATTCTCTGAAGTTCCTCTATTTGCCTTAAGTCTGGGCCACTAAGGAGACCAATTGTTTTTCCTTCCCTTTTCTGTTATGGTATTAGCTATTGCAGAGGAGAAAACCAAGAATGTAACCACATTATGCATGGCAATGCCTATCTCTCAGACTCATTAACATTCCAAAGAGAACTATTTACTAGTTATTCTCTGTTTCCCATTCATTTATTCTCCCTAGTAGTCCTTCATTGCCCCTCAGCACAATTCCTCTTCTCTCCCTTCCCATAACCTGTTTTGGGCCATACTTTCAGCCCTCATTCTTTCTGTAATTTCAAGATAGATTATAAGCTTCTACACCCCATTGGAGTGTTGGGTCTTTATTCTGAATCCTCCCATGTATGTGCCTTAAATAATTTTGTATGCTTTTTCTCCAATTAATTTGCCTTTTGTGAGTTGATTTTGCAGCAAAACTTCAGAGGGCAAAGGGGAGTTTTGTTACCGAAAGTTCAGCACTTATCCCCAAGGCTGCATCAGAAGAATGAGGACAAGTGGTTTGAGGAGAAGGAAGGAGAAGTTTATTAATTTGCTGGCAAATGAGGAGGTTGGCAGACTCCCATCTTAAAGTACCAGTGCCCTGCCTCTGAGCAAAAGTATAGAGTTTTTAAAGGTTCTGATTAATCCCATAATCCCATCTTTGGCTAAGACGATTTTGTGGCCTCTGCACCTGCAATTCTCCCCAGCCATCTACTGTGGCACAAAGAACTCTATCCTGCCCATCCCAACCACAGCCTAAGGCAGTGACGTAGGTTTCAGTTCTCGAGGAAGGTGAGGGGGTTTTGAAGAGACAGAAAACATTTTTACCCTTTTTTAGGCCATCCTTTCTGTTACAGTTTCCCTTGGCCCCTACATTCTGAAACAGTACCCAGGGATAGATTTACTAAATTTTAGTCATTGGATACCAACTGTAAAGTTGCTGCACCCCCACCTCTAAAATATTGTTGCTTTTGTGTCAACTGTGAGGTCTGGTGATATTTCATAAAGAGAAAGAATTGAGACTTCCTTGAGGTTATGGAGCAGGTTGCATGACTGCTTTTTTGCAATCTGAGATTATTTTCATTGAAGCCTGCTGGTGAGATTCTTGGGGAGGACACCTGTAGCCTTAATCTGTTTCTAAGCAATAGAAACTACTGATACACAAAAGAATATAACAATTATGACTGGCAAAACTGAGTTAGGTTAATAATAGATGAGGCCTGAGAAGTCTCTGGGGCCACCGGGGCCACCACTCATAAACATTAAGTTGGCAGTAAGCTGCTATGGTTGGGAGCTTCTTAACAAATGCTAGTGTAAGAGACTATTGCTGCCATTCAGTGGCACCAGAAACATATGATTCTCACTTGAATGTATCTAGGAAGTTCTAGAGTTTCTGACTTGGTATCCATACTGTTCCCATTCCCATGAGCTGACAATATAAAGTGTCACTCTAATGGGAGTGACTAATTTCAGTCTGCATGGTTCCAGGTCTGCAGCACAATGGTCCCCAGCCCCAATAATATTGTATCTCATCATAGTTCCTTTGTCTCCCTTTGACTGGAGGATTTTACCTACACTTGGCAGTTGGGGGAAAAAGAAGACTTGTTCTGATGCTCCCTGTCTTCCTCCTTGCTTTGAGTCTCCTCACAGCCTGCCTCTTGATATTCAGAAGCACAAGGTTTTTGAAATTTAAAAAGGCCTTTCCTGGTTTTCAGCTTTACCAATCCTACAATAAAATTATCATGCCCCACGATATAGCCCAAATGGTGCAGGAGACAGAATATGCCACTCCAAAATATGACTGTAGGAGACTAGAATACACCATCCCAAAATATGCCTCTTTAGCATAAGAATGATTTTGAGGTGATTATTTTGAGAAATAGGAGACAAAGGAGATATTCTGGAAACAGAGTAGAAATAATCCTTTTTTAAGGAAAACTTACATTTACAAAGAAAATCTCCATTTATAAGGGTATCTCCCTCTCTGTATCAGGAAGAGAAGGATGGGTAAACCACGACAGACTCTTATCAATAGAGAAGGCACTGACTTACATCTACCTAACAAAACTTACACTTGTTTGCTGTGCTTTTCCCGGTCACCTTCCCAGTACTTATCTCCCCCACATTCTTCTCTCTTTTGTCTTTAGCTGAGGATGGTATTTAAGCCTGAATTACAGCCACCTCTTTGAGAATTACTAATTTTTCCATGGGTATCTCCCATGTACACATGAGGTACACATGTTAATAAACTTCTGTTTATTTTTTATCTTTTTAATCTTTCTTTTCTTATTAAGGACCTAGCTGAGAATTTAGAAAGGTAGAGGGAAATTTTTTTCTGCCTTTATAATGGGCATATGAAAAATATCATGAATAAGAAGCATATATATGGATCTATGTATCAATATATGTATATGTATATCTATCTATCTATCCTAAACCCTACCAAAACCCTGAGAGTCAGATAGGTTTGGAAATGTAGAATTTTGGGGGACTTTTAGAAAAATAATATGATAGATATTATGTGTATAGAGAAGCTTAAACTTTCCCTCTGAAGACTCGATAATTGAATTTGCTGAAATAAACTGACAATAGACAGATTAACAGGAGAAAAGACATACAAATTTATTAACATCCAAGTGCACAGGAGTCACAAAAAGTGTAAAACTCAAATAAGAGCCAGATGGTTGAGCTTAAATCCCCTCTTCATAGTGAAGAGGGAAGTGGGGGATATAGATAATTTTAGAGGAAGTGTAATGATTTTTAGGAGAGATAAATGGGCCCGAAGAACAGACAATAGCCTGAGACAAAGTTCCTCTGGACTCTGAGTGTGGCGTCAACTCTACTGTTCTTTCCTAAGAGTCAATCTTTTCTGTTTGATAAGACTATATGGAGGAGGCTCAATTCAATTGCATTCCTCCTGAAGGAACTTCCCTTAGTCAAATAAGGGAACTCTTTACATTTCCTGATCCCCAGGTGGAAGTCCAAAGTGACATATTTGGGGGCATCATTTTCAACATGTGACACCCTACAGCAAGAAGTAAGTGACACTCCCATAATCAAACACATTTACATTTCTTTTATATAACATGTAAGTATTCACTCTAAATTTGATCGAGACTGTTAAGTAGCATCACATCACTCAGGTCAGGTTTAGAAGCCAAATGAGCTAGGAAATTTATTTAGATTTTCAGAGATTTTGAACGTGAAACAGCACATAAAAGTTATGGACCTGTATTACATCACCCCAGCAATAACCACTAAGTCTGCAGTTCATTTTCTCTTTGACATTTCTTCAGTGTCATCAGCTATGAAAGAAGCTGTTCTCCCATCCGACCCTGGAGATTTAGGAAGTAGCTGAACACAGACTCAAGAAAACTATCTGATGGAAGTGTGATTTCCTTTATTAAATTGGGGACTATGCAATGCATATAAATAAGCTTGATGTATCCTTTTGTAGTAGGATGTGAACATTCACTCTTATTCTGGAAAAATAATTATTTGGTCCTTCTTCCCTTTCTTTGAAGCACTAGAAAGATGGAATGCAAATATTTCCTTCTCCAGAGAACGTTTGAAGATTAAGTGAACTAGTTATTTGGTTGGTCATGACTCAAGCTCCAAGTTGATAAGCTATCAAGATCTATTGAGAAAAGAGCAGGGGTATAGCCTGGGCAAAGCCAAAAGCAGAGGGTATGGAATCCCTAGGACTTGAAGGAGCAATAGCTGTGGTGGTCTCTGGAGCAGAGGGCACCTGTCTACTGCTCCCAGGTGGGTCCTTGAGGACACGGGGGATGTAAGGGAGTAGCTTGTGGGGCACGAGGAAGCAAGTCTAGATTGCTGGCACTGGGGGATCTTCCAAGAATAATACCCAGCTCCCTACCCCCAACAAGGCAAGGAACCAGAGGAGAGGCAGACCTCCACAAACTGAGCAAATGGGGGTAATGGGCATCTAAGGTGGTCAGGTTTCACGGGTAACTGAGAACCAGAGCTCCTCGACCTCCTGCCCCTGTTCTGACAGCATGAGACCTGGAAGAATGGTGAATCCTTAGGAGTTAGTGGGGAAGGTCATCCCACAAATAAAGGGCTGTATTACCTACCAACTTAACAGGATGGGAATGAGAATCAAAATTAAATGGATTTATAGAAAAATAAGACATTTTTCATGCATCTGAGTTTGTAATCTGAGGTCAACAAAAACTATACTTTAATTAGAATATTAAATTTTACTGCTTTATAATATGTTTAGTTATAATGGCAACAGATGGCTCCTAAAAACAAGATTCCATAATGTCTTTCTGGCTTGTTCAATTGTGAGAAAAATATTCCAAGATGATGTACCGGTGGGTTCACCACACATGGACACACAAACACACAGAAAACAACACTAAAAACATAAATATATAAAGAATTGGAAAGCTATTGAAACTGAGTTTTTCCTTCTAATTGTACATAGTATAGTTATTTTTTAATATAAAAGAAAAGAAATGGCATGTGCACGTTAATGCGAGTACCTACAAATTAAGGTAATGAAAGGAATGTACTCCATAGACTATAAGCACTAGAGGAGACTTAGAAATGTAGTCCCATTTTACAGATGAAAGTGAGACTCAATGTAAATAAAGTATCTGCAGTGGTTTGAAAACATGGTCCCCAAATTCTTTGTCATGTGTCCTGTTGAGAGGTAGGGGGCTATGTCCCTTGCCTTGAATTTGGGTGACTTGGTTCAACAGAGTATGGGAGAAGAGATTTATATGATTTCCAAGACTGTGTTATAAATAGCCATGCAGTTTCCACTGGCTCTAGTGGTATGGTACACTCACTCTGCAGGGAGCCAGATGCCTTGTTAGAAATATTGCCCTAACATTGCCAACTAGAAGGGCCATGTGTAGGTGTTCTAGATGACAGCCACAACTGAGCCCCCAGCTAAGTATCAGCATTAACTGCCAGAGTGAGCATCTTGAATGTCCAGCCTAACTGAGCCATCAGATGATTTCAATGGTAGAAGAGACTTCCAGTGAGAACCGTCCAGCCCAAGCCTTTCCCAAGTTTCTGATCCACAAAATTTGAGCAAAATAAAATTACTGCTTTAAGCCACTAAGTTTTATAGTAGTAATAACTGGAATATCCAAGCATAGAGACTTAGTAACAGGACTATGGGCTAGAAACCAACTTCCCCTTCTCAGCCAGAGAATTCCTGTGGCCCAAAGTAATCAGATGGGACATTGAAATAAAACACACATATATGGTTATATAGTCATAGTTTATTTCTAACTTTGGCACTGTTGTTAAATTCTGTAATATTGTTTGGGTACCATGCGTTGCTCCCTATACTATGTCAGGGGCTGTAAAACACAGGGTAGCATCAAAAGAGGATACAAAGGATGGAGAAAAAATTGCCAGCTTCACCTCATTTCCATATTCCTGTAGAAGAAAAATCAGAACTGCTAGAAAAATGATAAATGTGCAAAAAGTATATGAAATCATTGGGATAAAGACTAATCCCTGTATGATATTTTAATCATTATACAGTGTCAACATTACCATTATTTTTCATTAAGATAGAAAATGAAGCCAAATAAAATTTATCAAGCTGTCAGAGTCATCTTTGGGAAAGCCTCAAATGCACAAGGAAGAGAGTGTTGGGCTTAGTATCTTTTCTTCTTGGAAGAATTCATACCAAGGGAACTGGCTAAAGCCCTGTAGTAGGTTGATCAATGGCTTCCAGTGAGATCTGTCCATATCTTAATCCCTAGAACCTGTGAATGTGACCTTATTTGGAAGAAAGAATTTACAGATGTAGTTAAGTTAGGGGGCTTGAGATGAGATCATCCTGGATTATCCAGGTGGGCCTTAAGTCAAATGACAAATGTCCTCATAAGAAATTTCTGAGAGAGCAAGGCCCTGCCGAGGGAGCCAGGCCCTGCAGAAACCTTGATTTCAGGTGTTTAGCTCCCAGAACTATGAGAGAATAAATTTCTGCTGGTTTAAGCCATGAAAATTGTGGCAGTTTGTTACAGCAGCCCTAGAAAACTAATACAAGCTCCTTGATAAAGAGTTGTAGAGACCCGGAAGAGCAAGGCCACGCTCTCAGGGGTAGCAGTGGTGGCTACAGCACTGTAGCCACAAGGGCAGATGTGGGACAGCAGCCAGGTTCACACTTGGAGCTTCTCCGCAAAAGCCAGGCATTTTTAGCTGTAGGTGGTTTTACTTCAAGAGACATTAGTGATTAGGACATCCTGATCGCATGCTATTTGTTTGTATGTGTCTGTCTCCTTAGCTGGCCTTCTAAAGGCCAAGAGCCTTCATTTCTTTCTTCAATGAAAATTTGTTGAAAGACTGTTGTATGTTCCATTCTGTGCTAGACACTGGGATAAGATGCAGAGTAACCCATTCAAGATACCAGCAGACCTCGGGTGGCACACCACTTTGCATTCAACTAATGTTGAATGGAGGGAATAAATATGGATAAAACAGTTTGAAGGAGTAAACAGTTTTGTACTGACAGAGACCTGGGTTCAAGTTGTATAAACTTGGGTAAGATGATTTCCTTAACCGTAAAATGGAGAAAATAATATCTACTTTATAGGGCTCTTAGGATGATTATGTATGTATAAATATATGTCACACATAAAATATATTTAATATATTTCAGAATGCATGTAATGTTATTAATGAATAAGGGTATAACATTCTAGCAAAGTTTATAGGTTGCATCAATATTTTAGTACTTTTTCTATGTGTTTTTACTTATTATCTCATTGCATTTTTCCCCAGCTTTCTAATCTAGGCAGGGCAGGGGTAATTCTCAGATGGGGCAGAAGTACAAGAGACCAAATTCATAGAAGTAGAAGGTGGTGGTAGAGCTAGACAAAAACCCGAGACTTCCTGTCTCACCAGGCCCTGTATTTCCCACCACAGCCATGCCCTTCACTTGGATGAGACAGCCCCTCAAGGAAAAGGGGTGGTCTGTTCACAGTTATAGGATAAACACCAACTCATCTTCCTCAAGAGTCAATTTTACCCAAAGATTTTGGGGGAACAATGTATTTTTAAAATATTATAACGACAGCTTCATTTTGGTGCAAAAACTTAACAATAATAATAACTAATGCTTATGTGTGCTAGTCTTTGTTCTAAACACTTTTAAAAATTGTATCTCATTTAATTCTTACAATTTTCCCAAATAGCTCATATCATTGTTCCCATTCTACACGTTAAGGAACCAAGAAATAAAAGCAGTTAAACAGGTTCCAATGTGTAGGTGATCTAGATGAATATTTAGATAATTCATTAAGAATATTTTGATGACCCTAGGGTACCAGGGCTACAATTATTTTATTCTGTTGTCTATCATTGTGGACATGGGAAGACTTTCAGGAGAATTTCAGCAGCACTGTGCTACATGGGCTGTATACAGAAATGATTTTTAAGGATCAAGTGTGTGTGTGTGCGTGTGTGTGTGTGTGTGTTTGTGTATGGAGAAAGAGAGCAAGAGAGCAAGCATTTCACGGTGTGTGCAATTTTAGCTTAATTAGAATAGGAAGACTATTAACAAGTTATTTTTAAATGCACTGAAGATCAGGAGGTATATTAGAATTAAGTTACACCGTGTGAGGCTGATTGGCATGCCATGTAATGTGGGCAAGTTCACAATCCTGTCTCTATCAGCACAGTTTGCAAAGTAGGTCTGAAATGCATGACCCCAAACCCACAGAGTATGGAGCTATAATTCTTCAAGTAAAAAAAAGAAACTAATTAGGAATGTGATAAGCAATGGTTTGGCAGCCTATTTCAGGAGGAAAATGAACAAAATGAGCAGATGCCAACTGTGGTGGCTTTAGTAAAAAAGGACAGACACACTTGTTTAAATGAAAAGTTCCCTGTCTGTCACCTAAAGAAGGAATTTCCCTCAGGACTGGACTATTAGCATGTCATTTGCATAGAGAGCTTAAAACAAAAACAGACACCACAAAATAGAAACTCTTGGGCACAAAAAAAAGACCTGCATTCAAAGGATGCTGACTGGTGCGAGGGACTGAGTCCCTGCTGAGGGCACTAGGGGACTAATTGCCAACTGGGAATGTTCCTGACCTTGCAGTAGCAAGAACTGAAATAACCCCAGCAAAACAGCCTGGCTGGAGGAGGGGGGTTAGAAGACCTTGGCTCCTGTTTTGGCTGAAGCTCTTGGGCTGAAGCCCAGAGCCCATGTGCAGGGAGCCCAGAGGAGTGACTTTCCTTCCCTGGGCTCCCTCATGGCCAGCCCCCTCCCCTCCAGAGCTAACTGCATCTACCTCGTCC
The DNA here is from genome assembly GCA_004363605.1 of Indri indri. Classification (NCBI taxonomy): domain Eukaryota; kingdom Metazoa; phylum Chordata; class Mammalia; order Primates; family Indriidae; genus Indri; species Indri indri. The sequence goes on along the minus strand of RJWJ010000703.1, from coordinate 90,009 downwards.
ATATTGTGGACTAGTAAATCTGACCCTGGAACCCCTCACAGGCTCCATGTCATTGCTGCCTGATTCCAGCTTCATCTCGTGCTCAAGATGGGAGTCGGAACTCTGCAGTCCAGCTGCTTCAGTCCAAATCCTGCTAACAATTGCTAACTGTGGGTCCCTTAGCAAGACCTCATCCTCTGCCTCAGTGTCCTCATCTATAATATGGAGGTAAGATTGTTGTGAGGATTAAAGCAGATAAAGAAGGTAAAACACAGGGAATTGTGCTTGGTGCTTATTGAGTGCTCTCAATAAATGTTCATTAAATGTTAGCAATTAATATGAATTTGCCTCCTGGGGTGGAGCTCCCTAACTTCGATCATTCATTTTCACATCTCTTGTAGTCATCATAAATAAGTACCATTATATACTTAATGTATTTTAAAAATCAATTACATTTTAAAAAAATCAACCAGTATTTCAAGCAGTATTTGTGAAAGCCCAGGCTTACTGTTAATGATTTTTTTTAATACAAGTTAAAATAAAAACAGGTCTACTAAAAATGTTTTTAAAGGTTGTCACGACTTGAAATTATCTCAGATGCCAGTACCCATTTCATGGTCTACACACATTCACTCACCTTCCAATCATTCTCTCAGCACGCATTTAGACATTTACCACGTGAGTGGAGAGCAAGTTGGACAATAGAAACAAAAAAGCATCTTCCCTGCCCCCATTGAGCAAAGAGACCCAGAGAGAGATGAAGACTGTGAACTAAAGTAAAATTTTAAGGCTCACCCCCCTCACCAGCTGACTGAATGGAACCCCTCGTGGCCAAAGGAATATCCTAAAACTAAATTGCCACCAGGAGGAAGGAGGTCAGACATGCCTTATCATGCCCCCCTCCCTTCTTGAGGACATCCTTTGTAACCCATTAACAGGCCTAAGGGTATGCAAGACAAACCTGCAGGTCCTCAATTTACACAACAAATCTACGTCCAGTGGCTTATCTCTGATAAACAGCTCCTCATGTTAAAACATTCCAAGCCTTTAGACAAAGCTTCATGTCTTTAACCAATTACAAGTCAAAGAATCTTAAAAACCACCCATAACCTGTTAAGCCCCGCTTCGAGATGGCCCACCTTTTTGGGCCAAACCAATGTATGTTTCCCACATATTGATTTATGACTTTACCTGTAACTCCTGTCTCCCTGAAATGTATAAAACCAAACTGTAACCCAGCCACACCCAGTCCACTTGCTCAAGGCTTCTTGGGCATGGCTCCTGGTCGTGGTCCTCAAATTTGGCTCAGAATAAATCTCTTTAAAATTGTTTTACAGAGTTTGGCTTTTTTTTCTGTTGACAAGACAATGATGAAGTAGCGGGATGTTTCCTCATACGGCGGCCTTTTCGTCCTGCTAGGCAGGTCAGTTCCCTCAGGACACAGCATGGAGTAGAAAAGACAGCCAACCATATTAGGCCTTCTGAACTCCAGTTCCAGGACAAGTTGGCTTTGCATCCTGACTCTACCTTGTGGGAGCTTCTTACTTGAGCCTTCTGACCATCTGATTCCTCAGGTAGGGGAAGATTAAATCTGATGACACAGTGGGTACTCAGTGAATGAAAGGTTTCTCAGAGTTTTGGTACTCACACAGGACAGAAACTTTGCTGTTAATGCTTTCCAGGATTTACCTTAAAATCTGCCTCTTTGCAAAAGCAGCCATTGGCATACTAAACTCACTTAATATTGGCCAACATGTACTGCAGGCTTCCCAAGTTCAAGACACAACTTCAAAAGCCTTGTGTGTACTCTTTATCACAATGGTATCTTGTATGAGATTCGTAACATCCCATTTTACACGATACACGTGAGGCATGGAAAGGTTAATTCGCCTAGATAACACAGCTGGCAAATAGAGGACCAGGTAACTATTAAAATTAGCAACTACTAAAATTGTACTAGTTAAGATAGGACTATAACTAAGGCTCACAGTAGGACCAGAGACTCAGCTGGGAGGGATTTTCTTCCCGGGTACATTTGGCAAAGTCTGGAGAAACTTTTGGTTGTGACAGCTGTGGGGTGGGTGCTCCTGGCATCTAGTGGGTGGAAGCCAGGAGTGCTGCTAGACATCCTGCAATGCACAGGGCAGCCCCCCTGCTCCTGCCAAAGAATTATTCAACACAGAATGTCAGCAGTGCCAAGATTAAGGAATCCTGATGTAGGCACTACTACTGAGGATCTCACAGAATCTCTCACGTTCCAAAACAGGCAGCTTGAAGTACAGACAGAAAATCTCATACACTTTGTCACAAGAAACCCTTCAAACAATGTCCTAGAGCCAAATTGCAGGCACATTCATCTTTCCATCAGATAAGTCAATGAAAAGCACTAAATGGGATGTGGTGGCTGGGTAGAAAGGCACAGGGAAGCATGGAAGACGACAAGAGTCAAAAAGATAGCCAACAGCCTGCTAGTATGAAGAATGGAGTGAATAGGAGAAGCAGGAACAAGCTCTTAGCAGAAGCCCTGGCTGTGAAAACCCCTGGAACAAACAGCCAGGTGCACAGAGGCAGCTCTTGGGACCATGGGGAGAGGGCACCTGGGCACACAGAGGGGCACCTGCCAGGACATCGGGATAAGGGGCAGGCCACCAACAGCACCTGGGTCATCTCACATGGTCGAGCTTCTGTAATTGGTTTTTTTTTTTTAAGGGACCTGAGCCTGTCAGTTGAAGAAGACAATATGAAAAAGTTGAAGATTTGTCTGGTGACATTTCTGTATAAACTGCAGAAGAACCAAGTGAGTCAAGTGGGCTTAACTACTTGAATAGGAAAAGGAGGCAGGAAGCTCACCTGAGTATTTTTGCTTTATTGAATCTAATAAACATTTTATTTATATAAAAGACAAACAATGCATAGAATGAAAATAAGTGCTTGAGACTTCTGATATAAAAGAGTATATAGCATTCACATTCCTGTTTTAATAAATGAGTACGGCTGAAGTGTTCCATAAAAGAATAAAACTTTCCCTTTATGTATAGTAGTGAAAAAAAGTCAGTATGTTTAGGAACTACAGAATGTTATTCCTTGGTCTTTTTCTTGAATAAGGAAAAAAGAAACACAAAACAAGCCACAGTATCACCTGACAATACATTCCAGTTTACACTGACGATAACCCAGACGTGACAACACTCTTTTGCATCTTGGAAGATCCCATGAATGGACCAGTATTCTAGAAATTCACCACTAGAGGTCAATGAGCAACAGCTATTGGGACGGCAGAAGCAAGCCCAAAGGTGCAAGTGGGATTTCTAGGCGCTCCCATGGTGTTGCAGCCAAACTGTCCGTAACTCTCAGCCCACCACACTGAGCAGGGTGCCTAACGGTTCCACCTAACTCCAAACTTCTCCATGTATCCTAAAACCTCAGTGACATGAGATCTTCCAAAATCCAAACAGAGCTGACTTGCTCACTGCCAGTCCCTCTCTAATATTCCTATTTGGCTGAAAATAAGTAGCTTCAAAAACATTTTTTAAAAAGAGATTACTTGCAGCATTAACACTTGTTTGTGGATTAACAAGTTTCCTATGGAAAATATTAAAGCTCATTCTTTGTTCTTGTCCATGTGGACACAGATTTCTTAACTGTATTTGGGACTCTGGTGTCCCACATATAAGTCCTCGCCCCCGATTTCTGCAAAGGTTGGGAAGGCTGGTGTGATGGAGACACTGGTCATCGCCAGAAAAGCTTCTTGGAGTAAAGAGCTTCCCTCCCTAATGCAGAGGGGAAAACGATTAACATATAAGCAAAAGAGACTCGGGTTAACTGGAACCACTTAAAGGAGGTCTCCTTTAGTCCAATAAAAGGCCAACTTCAAATCTTAACACCAGATAAGTAGTCAAAAAATATCCTATGTAGCCAGAGAATGACTGCTTGAATGCACATTTCTTACAAGGACCGTGGTCAGGGGCACGTTTAATTCCTGGACTGGGGTAGGGGCTGGCAGTGGAAAGGGCATATGTTTACAGTGAGAAGTGAAACAGCTTTATAAGCATGTCCACACCTTCATTTTGTGAATGTGGACTAGAGAGAACTGGAAACCCTCTGCTATCCTTACCTGGGGATCCAAATTTTTCTGCAAAATCTCCAAATATTTAAAAAGTGGCATAATTTTTTTTCAACACTGTGCTGGCCAAGCAAAGCACATATCCAGAGTGTCCAAGGACAGTGGCAGTATGGTGCCACCAGTTCAAATCCTTTCCACTAGGCCAAACTGTGTTTGAGCATTCAGGAGCCCAAAGAAGATGGAACCCACTGGTGTTTGCACAGAAAGCTAGAGACTCACCAAGTGTGATAAAAAATTAAACACAATGAACCCCAGAGCAGGGATCTGTTCCCTTTTAGGGAAGGATGAAGGCTGCAAGTGGAGAATAGTATTATAGATATAGGGGTAAGACTAAAAAAAAGAAAAACAATCTCTCATTAGTAGATGGTATGGCAATTTCACAGGTGGGGAAATTTGACCTTCTGATTTTTCTGCAGCCTGGGAAGGTAAAAAATGGGGCTTGAAATGTTTATGCTATTAGAGATGGGGCAGTGCTTCTGAGCTAGGATGACAAACGTTGTTCACAAATTAGGTGTGGAGCTTGGAGCTCAAGTGAAAAGTCCAGGAAAAACGATGGCACACAGGAACCTCGGGAACACTGGTCCCCAAACAGTGCCACTGCATTTAGCTCCATGGCCAGAGGAGAACGCCTGTGCAGGGAAGGATTGTTTTGCAAAAGCAAGTGCAATGTGGCCATGGCAGGCTCTGAGACATGGGGCCTCTCTGCTAATTCAAAGTCCCCTGTCACATAGTCAGAGAACCATCGCATGTGTGATTGTCAAGTGCTAATGCTGTCATGGGTCCCTTCCTTGTCTGCTCGGTTCTGGAGCTCTCTAATAAAACCAATTTCCTGGGAATATTTGATCTTTTTCCTCGTCTCTTTTCAGAGTATGGCTATAGATATAGACATATATAGTTATATATAAAACATAGCTATTCCATATTTATATACAGGCATTAATAAAGTGCAAATGTTATTGGCTATTGTAAAAATCAATCTCATTTCCTGAGGAAGTGCTAACACAGCTTATCCTATGACAACGTCAAAGGCATAGAATGCTTTATGTCACCCACTCCCTGCTGCTGTTGTTTCTGCTCATCCCCGCAGCTTACAGGGAGGGGAGTGACCCCCTTGGTTTTCCAGGAAGCATCAGTTCAGGGGCAGCTTCCTGCTGCCTCTGCTCTTTGGTGAGAGGACGGCCTCTTTGGACTTGACCCAGCCTGCTCTGGAAGAGCTATTTGGTAGTGTTCAGGGAGCCATCATCGGGAATCTTCTCCTCGGAGCAGCTCCTCCCCGAGAGTCTGTCCAGGTGCTCCAGCTCACTGAAGCGTTCTGCCACACACTGGGCCGTGAGACGGGCCTCCGGGTCATGGTCCCAGCACTCGGTCAGCGTCTCGCACACCATCTGGATGCCCTATAGTGGGAGAGAGGTCAATAGGGCACCATGAGTTGGGGGGCTCTGCAGAGGGCAAGGTGGCCCGCCGACCTTGTTCGTGCAGTGCAGGCTAGGTCCAAAGGAGCCTGTGCTGGCTGAGTGCCTACTGTGTGAGGCCAGCCAGTTCCACGTGAAATGAGGGGTCTGCAGGTGGCAGCTGCCCTCAAAACCTGCCATACCTGTTCGCTCTGGTCCTACCCAATCACGACAGGTCCAGACAGCACGATGACCCTCTGTTGGACTTCTGGGATACAGTAACATCCCCAACACCTAAAGATTCCCCATGAAGAAACCCCTAATACCATTTTCATATCTTTCTAGTTTATCTAGAGCAGTTCAGGTACCTGGCAAGATTGAGTGGAAAGTAGAGAGTTTCCATACCCGCCTCCTGCCACACGCACAGCCTCCCCCGCCTTGCCATCTTGCTTCTATGTGATACATTAGTTATAATCAATGAACTAACATTGACACATCATTATCAACCAAAGCTCGCAGTTTACATTAGGGTTTCCTCTTGGTGTTGTATATTCTACGGGTTTTGACAAACGTATAATGACATGTATCTGCCATTATAGTGTCACACAGAGTAGTTTCTCTGCCCTAAAAATCCTTTGTGCTCCACCTATTCACCCTTCCTCCCCCTGCCCCCAAACTCCTGGCAACCACTGATCTTTTACCATCTCTATAGTTTTGTCTTTTCCAAAGTGTCACACAGCTGGATCATATGCACTGTTTTATTTTAACATGGCTCAATACCCCTGGTTTGATTTTGTAAAGTCCACATGTTTCCTGGAGTGATTCAGTAGCAGCTTCTAAGAGCTGCCAAGGATGGCCTCTGTGATGCCCCTTCCTCTCCAACAACACTAGGTTGAACCCTGTAAACAGCTGTCTGTGTAGGTCAGATGTGCTTGACTCTAGGCCATTTCATAGGATTCATGCTAACCCTAAAAAGGCCCCATCCAATGAACCCACCCAGAAAATCCTGCCCAGGAAAGTGGCAAGAGTTTTCTCTCACTGCCTTAATTTTTCTTTTGCGTTGTAAATATTTTTGTTACCATTTCAAGTCCTTTTGGGGAATAAAGCAGGCAGGAATTAAATAGATAATCTGATAAGTAGAATTAGAATGTGCTCCTCCCAATTAGAGGATCCACGCTGCCAATGGTGATCCCTTACATAGGTGGCTGGGGTGGGACAGATAAATCCCAACACTGCCTGGGAGAACTGGCACTTTCCCAGCATGCCTTCTAATACCAACAACTTTCCAACACACCTAGGAGCCTCTCTCTCCCTTCCCACCTTGTGAGTTCATGATGTTGAATTAATTGCATAATTCACCTAAATGATGGTATTGATTGATGGCCCTGTTAAGAGCAGAGTGTTATTGTTGGTGCACAAGTAACATTTATTTTATTCTGGCACTGTAATTATAGGCAGTAAATTAAATTAAATATTAAGCATTAACTTGAAATCAATAGGGCAACAAATCTCATTATGAGAAAAATGTATTATGCAAATTCTTTCCAGAATTTTATCATTATGAATAATGGCTTCATTACAAGAACTGTACAGCAGAGGAGGCAACAGAGTTGGAAAGAAACATAACACTCTAGCACCGTCTGATTTCAGAGTTTATGCAAAACAGTCTTGCATTTTTAGAGTCAAAGTGGATTTGCCCAAAACCTCAGAGAAGCCCTTGACCCAACACAGCCTGGTTCGCTGCCGCCACCTCCCCATCCTGAGTTTATTAAGGTCCGTCCACTGCAGTGGCTCTGGGCCAGGACTGGCACAGACCAGGCTTCCTGCTCCATTTGTCTTCCCGATTGCGCCTGACTTGTTTCTGTTTCTTATCTGAACTTGCCTTGCCCTTAGGAAAACCTACAACTTAGCCTCAGCTTTCATGGATGAGGGAATTCATCCAAAAGAGGCAATAAAAAGTTTTAGTCAGTAGAAAGAACAGTTTTGTCAGTGAGATAGGAGTACACTGTTCTCTCTCATTCTTTACGAAGGGCTCTTTCCTGGGTGTGTCAGACCTAGAGACAGTTCTTTCTCACTCACAACATATCATTTTTTTTTCTTTTTCTCTGACCATTGCCATCATCGAAGTGCCCACAAACCAAGAATTTGGATAGGCCTCCCAGTAAGTAAAAACCACTGCCCTGCTATGCAGCCTTAGCTACCCTTTCTTGAAAGGAAAAAATAAGAAGCCATTAGGATGTTCCCAACAGACAGGTTTCCTGTTCCTTTGCTGGCATTCTCCTCTTCCATGCTTTCCCCCATTCCAGGGTGAGGAGCCGGCCTCCTCTTTCCCACGCGTGCTCACGCGGGTCTCTCCCAAGTCTGTGTGCACAGCCTGCAAACACCTGTGCGTGGCCCTCTGCACGCCACAGTCCCTCCTCCGTCCAGCTGCCTGACAAACCCTGCTTGTTTCACATCTGCTAAGTATTTCCTTCCGGAGCTGAAGATTCCCAGCAGAAAACATTTGGAACCCAGAGGGAACGAAATGTAAACTCCTCATGTAGAAGCAAGGGAGTGAGTAGCAGAGGCTGCAAAGAAAATATTTTGACCCAGAACTAAGGGGGATTGGAAAATAGGACAAATGCCCTTCAAATGATTATCCGTGAGTTCTCTTTGGATGTTGCGCATAGCCGCTGGTTGAACTTATAATAATAGCACCATCCACTTTATTGAGATTTTCTTTATCAACAAAACCTAACAGGGTTATAGACCACAAAGGGACCTGCCCTCAGATTTAAGACCAATATCCCAGAATTCATTCCTTCTAAGAGGCTACTCTGGATGAATCTTACTCTTCTAAACAGTCACGCCTTACCTGGTGGTTGAGCCAGAAGCTGGGGATTTCTGGTCGTCCTCGATCTCTCAACACGTTGTCCTTCATGCTTTCGACACACGGGTGCTCCCTCACCTTGGAACCGAATGGAGGCTCGTAATCTTTTACTTCTGAGAAGAAAGCAGCGAACACAGGGTCACTGAGAATGGTGTGTGCAGCTGAGGGAAATGAGTGTGGTGAGATGCTTGGCTCGGTAGCATGAGGCACTGAGTGTCAAAATACATCTGTGACTAAGGGCAATTTTTAATAACAGTGGCTTCAAAGAAGAAGGAAGAAGCAGTTAGGGAAGGAGCCTAAGAAGTATTCAACAAATGGTTGTTGAATGCTTACTATGTGCTAGGAATTGTGCCAACAGCTGGGGACAGAGTGGACAACAAGACAGACAGGATCATGGAGCTTACATTTTAATGCAGGCATTCTCTGTAGGGAAACACTGCCCCAAAGGAGTGAAACTGGTTTCTTGGAAAGTAGAAAAATTTTACATGTCACAATGGTTTGTGGCCCTCCAAAGTCCCATAGTACACAAACCAGATTTAATATGTGGTGTTAAATTTCATGAGCATATTCAGCCATAAAAAGGAATGAAATTTTGGCACGTGCTACAACATGGATGAACCTTGAAGACATTATGCTAAGTGAAAGACGCCAGACAAAAGAACAAATATTGTATGATCCCACTCATATGAGGTACTTTGAACATGTAAATTCATAGAAACAGGTGGTTGCCTGGGGGCTGGAAGAAGAGGGGGTGAGGAGTTATCCTTCAATGGGTAAAGAGTCTGGGGAAGTGAAAGTTGTGAAAAAATGGGAAATAGTGACGGTTATACAACATAGTGAATGTATTTAATGGCATTAAAATCAACACTTAAAAATGGTTACAATGGTCAATTTTATAATATGTATCTTTTACTATAGGAAAAAAAATCACAGGCAGTAGCGATTAGGAAAAAATTCTCTACACAGGCCCCTTACAATAGCAAAGATGAAAAAAAGTTTAAGAAATGCTGTTTTAGTGAGATGAAGGAGGGGACGGATTAACAATGACATCAACACGCAAAATTTTAAAATGATAATTTTTCTTTAATGAGACCTGCTATAAAGAAAATAACAGAGGATCATGTAACCCTTCACTCAGGGCTTGGGTTTTCAACCAAGGTCAATTTCTTTACAGAAACTTCCTTGAATATCCCTCAAATCATTCTTGGTTAGAGTTCCTGGGCAGAGCTTTATTTTAGCATGTGTCGTATTTGAATAGATTCACCTGCTTATTTGCGTCACTCAACTGAACTGTGAGCACCTGGGCGCAGGTGAAGTGTCCCTTTCTCGTCCCTGTGTTCCTAGTGCCAAGGACAAGGGCCCCCCACAGCAAACTCCCAGTGAATGCTCTGTGAGTGAATGAATGAATGTGTGACTGCATCTTGGATCTTGCGCAAAGCAGCAGTGCACACACATTGGGCGAATCTTAAACAACACACTACTTTGAGTGAGCAGACTAATATACATGTCCGTGGGGCGTAGGGTGATTTAAAAGATAGAAAACATCCTGGTACTACAATGGAACATGACTGGGCTGGAAGGAGGGAATGGGCTGGATTCAACATTTTTCTCCACAGTAAGTAGGATCTTTGGCCTTTGGCTTCAAAACGATCTTGTTTCATGAGTAAAACTTTCAATAATTTGCACTTCCAGGCTAAGAATCAACGAAGCTTTCATGGCAAAATGACATGTTGAAATGGGATCGCTTGTTTTTGCTTTGTTTGTTTTCACTTTTCCCCTTTCCCAGAACCCTAATTGCATATTTATCTTCTTCAGCCTCACCCAAATAGAAGGACATTTTCCTTCTGCCTGGAAATTTTCTTTTTTTACAGTTTTAAATACAGGGAAATTGTGATGAAGGCCTTCCATCACACCGAGACAAGCCCAAACTAGCTTCTGCGTGTCTGCTTTGGCCTTCAAGGGCCCAAGCACTTAATCCACACTGTTCTAGGGCTGAGAACTGAATTTTCATTTGCTTAACATTTATGTGTCTTATTTGTTTTTTCCATTCCCTATCTTCCACCAAACTGTAATTTTCTAAGGCCTGAGGTGGACGCTGAGTTTTGTCTTTCAATTCCCTTCTCAGTGCCTAAAACTGTGCCTTATACATAGCAGGCATTCAATAAATATGAGTTGGGTTAAATTCAAGCAAAAGCAGAAAACTGGGAATCCAAGCTGATTCCTAGTAAGGATTTACACTGACCTACTTATTCTCTTCTATAAAATGAATAAACTGAACTGAACGACCTCCATGTTCCTCCCCAGATTTATTTTGTAATCCAATCTAATAAAATAATATGACATTCTTTAGTATGCATAGTATAATATAATATTACAGGATAGGGTAGGATTTGTATATGATACATATTGCTCCTTGGATAACGTACAGTTGGTTCACAGACTCTCCATTTCCAAATGTTTTGGCTGCCGTGGCAGTTGTGATTGGTGCCTGCCCAGGTCCCTTTTACCAAGTCAAGCCCAGCAGACCCCAGCTGCCACAGGTGTTGGGTCTTAAGAACTCACACCTTCACCCTTCTCTGAGGGATTGCCTGTGGTTGATGGGAGATGCCGCCTGGAGATTCCTGGACATGACAGCCTTACTTCCAGGGGCAGCCTGTAGTCGATAAGAAACTGACAGTTGGAAGTTTAACAGTCCAACCCTCTGGTCTCTTGGTGAGATAACTCTGTGGTACAATTCACACTCTAGAGCTTCCTGTGAGATCAGGCTGAGGCTAGACCTCTCCCAAAACTACAGGTTTGCTTAAACTCCTTGCATCCTCCTTCCTGCTTCTCTTACTTCCTTCTCCTGAGACCTTATCCTTGTCATTGCGCAAGAATCTTTGTGTCAGACTCTACTTCTAGCAAAGCTGGCCAAGACAACTGCCAAGGAAGTGCTTTTTCCTTTCTGCCCGGGTCTCTCTGTCTGCTAATCTGCACCATCTGACTATGGCTTCAAAGCCACCCTGAGGAAGTCTTGATGTAGTCCCTTCCTCTAACGCTGAAAGTACTAAACCAGGAAGAGCATTCAGAATTGCACACTGTATTACTGTTACTCTGGTGAAACTTTTTTGCCTTTTTAGGAAGCGTTCGTGTTTTCTCCTTTCCACCAAGCGTTTCAGAGAGTTCTTTCTCCCCTGACCATCAGCAATTCCCATAGCCACGCCCAGAAGGGAAGAGGACATGACCAACATCAGAGGAGGAAAACCCTGGGGTCAGAACCAATCCTAGCTGTCAATCTCATAACAGATAGCCTTTGAGAACAAAGGAAAAGTTTCCATAGTTAACATTATAATCCAAAACCAATTTATTTCAAGTCCTAATCTTCAAAGTCACATAAGCCACAGCAATTTATTTTAATTTTGTAAATTCCATGTGGACCAAAGCAGATTTCCATGGGGAATGGGAGAAGATGGCACTGGGCATATTTCTACTTAAAGGAAAAGTAATGAGTGCTCCTGTGGGGGACAAAAAAAAATGACAAAGGCAATAACCCTTTCCCAGAGCGAAGAGATTTCCAAATGGGTTACTTCCTACTTTTCCTAAACCCCTGGAAAGTTGTGAGATTCCCTAGTATGCCCAGGGGATACAAGGCCCTGCTTCCCATCTTTGACCTGGGGGGATTTCATAGAGGAGGGAGGTCAACGTTAGTCTGCAAGGCACCGGCAAAGGGACTGACTCCTTGAGCCACACTGGGAAGATGTACGAATCCCCTGCCCCCTTCTAAGTTCAAAATAGACAAATGTGAGAAATCATCATTTGACCCAAACTGGCATATTCCAATCCCTTAATATTAAAGTGGCTTTTCGGATTAGGAGTGGGGATGAAGATTTGAAGTGTGTGTATGTTTCAAGCTGATCTTTCTTTAACTCCTGGGAAATGTTGTATTTATATAATACATATATTCCAAAATAGCTACATACATGTTTGTCTTTTTTCCTATTATGGCTTCTTGTGATTCTTCTTTCTTTGCCCTGCTCCCACATTTCGGACATCCTACTCTCAGCGCTATTTTTCTCATGCCCTGCAATGTGTAGGAAGGCGACTGACTTAAGGCTTGGCAGCGTGTACACATCTGCCTCTCAGTCAACAGCTTTGATGTTTGTAGCAATCAAGCAGTTTTGCTTGTTTTTCCTTTTGTGGCAAGTAAGGCAACATCATTCTCGGGGCCTCCATTAGGACTTGAAGGATGATCCCTAGGTTAACCCCTAATTTAACCCCTAGTTTCTTTCACAAAAATGGCTTGGGTTGAATTGTGGGATTAAAAATTATTTAAATTTTTCCCTTATTATTTATAAATGAGTACTTATTAATCTATTTTTTATAAAAGACCAAGTGTTTTGCCCTCAATTCATAGCAGATAAAGGCCTTGGTAAAAAAAAAAAAAAAAAACAGTAGAAATGAATTACAAGAAAAATGAATTCCACTTGGGTGTCATAGCAACATCAACTTGCTATTAAAGTTACTAAACACCTACTCTCAGTTTCTATCCTTATCATATTGAAAATCTGAAACAAATAGTTTGAGAACCAGCATCCTCCACAGACCATACTTGGAGCAGCATCGTTCTAAATGTTTCACAAGAAATGCGAGTTGTGTCTTGCCAGAGGAAAAAGAATACAAGTTATTGAATGTATTTTAAGGGTTTCAAACGAGTCAGACAGAGAATGCTGAAGAACAGTCTTTAGAGATGTGATCAACACCCTCAATTTACAGTTAGAAAACTGAGGCCCACAGAGTACCCAGGATTCTGGAAAGAACACTTAGAATTACATATTGCATTACTGTTATTCTGAAGAAATCACCTTCCCTGTTTAGGATGCTTTCATGCTTTCTCATCTCTGCCAAGCATTTTAGTGAGTTCTTTTCCCCTACCAGAGCAAAGACAGGTGAGGCAGCCCCCGGTGTGAACATGCCCGTCACAAATTTGACAGGTGCGTCCCTCTCCATTTTGGTGAGGCCCTCCCCACCATAGAATCCTGAGAAAGGGAAATTTATGGGATCTGTTAGATGGCTATTGTTTGTAATTTCTGAACAAGCTATGCAAAAAACTACTTATTATAGAGAGCAGCTCTCTCTTTAGCTGCTATTATTTACCCATATTAAACGCAAACACTGTCCTCTCTGGGTTTAGGGAAGTAGGTGGGACTGGTGGTGGAGGATGGGAGAGAATGAGAATGTCTCACTGTAACCACAGGCACTAGACCAGGGCATGGCTGGCAATAAGATTATTGCAATATTTTCTAGAGTTCCTCTTTGCATGTTTGTTCAAATGATGCCCAACCTCAGGCCTCCCTTCTGTGAAGAACTGCAGAGAAAGCAAGTTAAGGGGTGAGTGGGTTGAGTCCAGAAAGAGTGCTACACCTGGCTAACCTATAATAAGAACCATCTTTTAAAATAATTTGGAATTGCCTCTAAGAAAATAGCAAAGAGCTTAGAGAGTAAGACTAAGTTGAGCACTTAGGAAAAAAATAGCAGTAACAATATGCATTATAAGCAGTGGCATTATTCATTGTTTTTGCCACAGCTCCTTTATAAACTAGATACGAGGACTTGGAAAAGAGATGCCAAGGCATCTCAGTTTCCACATCCACAAAATGAGAATAGTTCCATGTGCTCTCTGCCACTGTTGAGTGTAATGCTACAGGACCCTTTGAAGAGCCCCTGCATTTGCTCTTCCTTTCATGCTGGCCCAGCTTCAGGCGGGCAAGCAGGGAGTGCTGTGGAGTTCACCATCCCAAACTTGTCCCTGAGAAGCCCTCCACTAAAGACAGATAGGAACTGGAAGATAAACATCCAGTTTCCTTTGAGCCAGGAGGTATGACACTGAGGCATGTGTTCTATGCGGCATGCACTATACACTCCAGTAGCCTGTGGTGGTAACCCACTTGATAAGATATCCTTAAAATACCTAGGAATATGTTTAACCAAGGAGGCGAAAGATCTCTACAAAGAGAACTATGAGTCACTGAGGAAGGAAATTGCAGATGATGTAAACAAATGGAAAAACATATCATGCTCATGGACTGGCAGAATCAACATTGTTAAAACGTCCATACTATGGAAAGTGATTTACAGATTCAATGCACTTCCCATCAAAATACCAATGTCATTTTTCACAGATCTGGAAAAAAATAATTCTACGCTTTGTTTGGAACCAGAAAAGAGCCTGAATAGCTAAAGCAACCTTAAGCAAAAGGAACAAATCTGAAGGCATCACTTTACTAGACTTTAAGCTATTATTCTACAAGGCTATAGTAACCAAAGCAGCATGGTACTGGCACAAAAATAGAGACATAGACCAATGGAACAGAACAGAAAACCCACATATAAAACCACTCACACATTGCCATCTGATCTCTGACAAAGTAGACAGCAATATACACTGGAGAAAAGAATCCCTATTCAATAAATGGTACTGGAAAAATTGGATAGCCACATGTAGAAGATCGAAACAGAATCCATATCTCTCACGACTCACAAAAATTAATTCAAGACGGATAACAGATTTAAACCTAAGGCATGATACCCTAAGAATTTTAGAAGAAAATGTTGGAAAAAACTCTTCTAGATATCTGCCTAAGCAAAGAATTTATGAAGAAGACCCCAAGGGCAATCACAGCACCAACAAAGATAAATGAATGGGACCTGATTAAATTAAAAAGCTTCTGCACAGCCAAGGAAACAATCAATAGAGCAAATAGACAACCTATAGAATGGGAGAAAACATTTGCATGCTATACATCCAATAAAGGGCTAATAACCAGAATCTACAAGGAACTCAAGCAAATCACCAAGAAAAAAATCAAACAACCCCATTAAAAAATGGGCAAAAGACAGGGACAGAAGCTTTTCAAAAGAAGATAGACTAATGGCCAATAAACATATGAAAAATGCTCAACATCACTAATCATCAGAGAAATGCAAATCAAAAACCACAATGAGATATCACCTAACCCCAGTGAGAATGCCTTTCATCAAAAAGTCTCAAAACAATAGACATTGGCAGGGATGTGGAGAGAAAGGAACACTTACACACTGTTGGTGGGACTGCAAACTAGTGCAACCTCTATGGAAAACAGTATGGAGATTCCTCAAAGAACTAAAAGCAGACCTACCACATTTAGCCAGGTCTACCACATTTGCTCTTCCTTTCATGCTGGCCCAGCTACAGGGGGGCAGGCAGGGAGTGCTGTGGAGTTCGCCCTCCCAAACTTGTCCCTGGGAAGCCCTCCACCAAAGACAGATGGGAACTGGAAGATAAACACCCATTTTCCTGTGAGCCAGGAGGTATGACACTGAGGCATGTGTTCTATGCTGCATGCACTATACACTCCAGTAGCCTGTGGTGGTAACCCACTTGATAAAATATCCTTAAAATGCCTAGGAATATGTTTAACCAAGGAGGATTCAGCAATCACACTATTGGGTATTTACCCAAAAGAAAAAAAGTCATTTTATCAAAAAGACACTTGTACTAGAATGTTTTTTGCAGCACGATTCACAATTGCAAAGATGTGGAATCAACGAAGTGCCCATCAATTCATGAGTGGATTAATCAAATGTGGTATATGTACACCATGGAGTACTACTCAGCCATAAAAAATTGAATTAATATCTTTTGCAACAATCTGGAAGGAACTGGAGACCATCCTCCTAAGTGAAGTATCGTAAGAATGGAAAAACAAACACCACATGTTCTCACTATTAAACTGGAACTAACCAGTCAGCACTCACGTGCACAGATGGAAGTAAAACTCAATGGAAATCAGGCAGGTGGGAGGGGGGAGGGAATGGGTAAAATCATACCTAACGGGTACAATGTACACTATCTGGGTGATGGGCACACTTATAACTTTGACTCAAGCGGTACGAAAGCAATCTGTGTAACCAAAACATTTGTACCCCTCTAATATTCTGAAAAAAAAAAAAAGATGTCCTTTACTGGCTTCCTTCCCTTTCTTGACTCATTTCCCCATTCCATTGCTGTCATTTCCTGTGATCTCTTCCCAAATAAACTACTTGCACTCAAATTCTCGGTGCAAGATCTGGGGCCCCCAGCCCAAGGCAGATGTCCACACGGCAGACTCATTTAATCAAAGCAAGTTCCTGTCTCACTCTCAGACCACTTCCCAAGCCAGGTGTACTGAGGTGGAGCAGCTTAGTCTTCCCCGGAGTGCCCCAAACAACATCTTTCCTAAGAAACCTCCTTATTTCATTGCTTGAGAACTTTCTCTTCCTTGTTTTTCCCTTCTCCTGCCTCTCTGCAGTCTTTTCTCAGATGGAAGCCGCCCGCAAACTGCCAGCCCTCACAGCCTCTTTGAATTTCTCTCAGGAGGCTCTTAAGAGAAACTACGCCTGCCTCTCCCCAGTTCTGCGACACTCCCAGGGCAGGTCTCCGAGACGGCAATGGTATTCCTCTGAGAGTCAGCATCTGGTGCACAGCTGTTGTTTTGACGGCAGTTCCAACTTAACAGGGTGGCAAACTTGTCCACAGTTTCCCCCAAAGCAGTACCCCTGAGTTTTCATGTCTGCTTTCTAAATTGTGCTCCCCTGACATCCAGGAAGATGAAGTGCTCCAATCCTGGTTTCTCCTCAGCCTTCTCTCCAACCCCTCCCCTTTCCCCCGTTCTTCTTGCCATCCCCTTCCTTTCTTTTTGGTTCACTTGCACGTTTTGTCCACTCACAGACTGCAGCAACCTGACAATACACTAAGGAGCCATTCCTGGGGTTGTGTTATTCCGTTCAACGCTTGCTCAGCTGGCTGCCGTGTGTCAGCTTCTATTCAAAGGCCTCAGCGGCCAGGGATTTGGAAGTTGGTTTGCTCCTGGGCAGCGTTGGCTGGGGATGACGCGAGTATTGCGCCTGCTGTGTTCAGCAAAGGGGACCTGAATAGGACCCCACCTTCGCCTCCCACACACCACACGGACACTTGCATGAACACCAAACAAACCAAAAGCCTGGGACAGAGATTTCTTTGTAGAACAGAGCCAGTCTCCAGGTCTTCCCTGGCCTTGCTGAATGGTGATTTCATGACTTTGCTCCTTCTTCATAAAACAGTAACACGCCATTTCTGTCCTGTTCTTTCTTCAAATAGCTCTGAAAGACTTACATTAACGGTTTGCCTTTTGTATTCTTTCAGAGGATTGAAGTGTCTGAAATAACACCCTCTGTCATTATCTATCCCTTACACCTACTTTATTTTTCTTTCTAAAATCATCACACCCACCCTCCATCCCACCCTCAGCATTATATTATAAATCTATTTGTTCATTACCCGTCTTTCTAGATTATTAGCTCTTCACTAGATTCCCTGTCCCTTGGGGAAAGACACGTTTTTAAAAAACTGCCATATCCCTGGCATCTTGAATAATGCCTGCCAAACAAAAGGTACCCAATAAGTCCTTTTTTGAGTGAATGAATGATAGACATATCTCCTGAGAAGTAAGAATAAGGATGTTATCTCAGATTTCAAGGTGCCGATACTGTGACATGCTACAGATTCTGTTAACAGGGGTTTACCCAGAGAAGCGAGGCCATCACTGGATATTCCTCCAGTGTGTGACAGCCTCACCACGTCTTCTAGAAAGGCTTCACACCAACTGCCAGGATGCACAGAGTAGCTCTGATGACCCATTCATAATAATAATGGAAATCACAGCTACTATTTTTTAAACATGTTCTCCATTGGTCAGGCCAGCACTATACCAGGAAGGTTAAGGCCCATGGATTTAACTTAGTCAGAGAGCAGGGCTTTGATTCCTGGCTGAACAACTTTCCCACGTCCTGAAGCCTCAATTTTCTTGTCTGTAAAATGGGTTTAATAACAGTATATACTTCAAAGAGTTCTTGATACATTAAATGAATTGATCTATGGAGCAAGTGCTCAAGCAATGGTAGTTATTATTCCTTTGTGGCTTTCTTCATCTGGACCAAACCTACTTCGAATAGGAAGCCTTTCTCTTTTGACTACTGTCTTCACTTATTACAGCCCATCTCCTGAGCTCTCCAGTGGAATTTCATACTAAATGAAGCTGTACCATCTGGCTTCAGAAGGGCGTTATTATTATCTGTTTACGTCTTCTCACCCAAGGCTTCTCCAGGATAGTGCTGTACCTTTCTCTGCTTTCCCCGTGCTGCCTTGCACAGAGGAGAGGCCAGCAGATAAGTAAGTAACTCAAAAGGACACCCCTGAGTCTTACTCTTCCTTTAAGAGCCAACTTAACCCTCCTTCCCTGACCCCAGCACAGCACTCCCTTTAGAGCAGGGGTTCCGAACCTACGGTGAGTTGTATAATTATTTCATTATATACTACAATGCAATAATAATAGAAATAAAGTGTACAATACATCTAATGTGCTTGAATCATCCCGAAACCATCCCCTCCTCAACCTCCATGGAATAATTGTCTTCCATGAAAACGGTCCCTGGTGCCCAAAAGGTTGGGGACTGCTGCTTTAGAGGACCTAGGCAGTCAGTCCCCTGTACCCACTGCCTTTCCTTGCTGCAGCATTTATCACAAGTGCATTTCACTTGCCTGTTTAAAAAGTCTATTTCAGTGTTCCAGTGCCAGTAAATAGCGTGAGACGAAGCGCAGAGGTGAAACCTACAAGACATTCATGATGATGAATGCAAAGTAAGAATACGGTATGGAGACGGGCCTAGAGTTGGGCCTTAACATCCGTGTAAAGACTTTAGGCTCAACCATAAGAACAGAATGGAGTCACTTAAAGGCAGGAGAGGTGGGATTTCACATTCTTCTGTGAAATCTTCTATCCCCTAATGCTTAGTACCCTACTTCATTCAGTTAGATGATCTGCTACTTAGCACATTTTTTTCAAGGAGTGAGTAGTGTAATGTTAACATCCAAGAAAGTAAAAGAACTGGTCACCTCCGCAGCAGCTCATTATCAACTGGTAACAGACAGAGGTCAACGTTCTAGAGCTTAAACAAATGTATTGATAAAATTGTGGCCCCCTGAACTACAGGATGGGGTGCTGTATCTGTATTACCAATGATGGTCACCCTAAGAAATGTAAGCAGCCACAGCCACCCTACTTCAGGGGGCAGACCCACTAGAGGTGTCATGTAGATCACCTACATTGTCATTGGAGACTCAAATCCAACCATCTTCCCGCACGTGGTAGAGGTGCATTGTACCTCCTGAGCAGGCTTCTCTACAGGTGCTTGGTAGGTGGCTCAAGGGGCCAGATAACAGGCCTCCCAGGTCATAGGAGTATCCCTGAACCATGACCCTGTAAGCATACACACAGCCAGAACCTACAGAGATGACTCCGAGATCTGGTTCCCTTCACTGGCCACATAGTTGTGAAATAAAATACTGACCTACATAATCCATCATACTAAGGCAGCATAGTCCACATTTCCTTTTTTGAAATGAGACGGCCAGTAAAAAACAATAAGCACAATAAAAACTTGTGTGTATTTCAAGCTGCAGAAAAGAAATTTAAACTTAAGGAAAAAAACTTCAACATCCCTTCCTCTTCCTTATACTTTATAAATGAAAGTCTAACATCAACTAGAGGAATTCATTATCTCTTTTATTTGTAAGGTAAGAAACAAATGTGCATGTATAAATTTTTAAAAAACAAAGGAGAAAAAAATAAATTCCTGTTTTCAGTTGACCACAAGCTTCTTGAGGTCAAGACCTGTCCTTTCATCTGTGTTTCCACTGCAGCTGGCGCGAGGACAACACAAAGGGGCACATGCTTAGAGGAAACACATCTGCCTTTAGGCTTCGTGTGCTTTCCAAAGCACTTTTTGAATGTAAAAGAAAAGTCTCTGAAACTAAGACTAGGCTAAAAATCTGTCTTTAAGGTTTCTAAGACATACCAAAAAGAAAGAAAGAAAAAAAAAAAAAACAGGGATGCTTTTAACAGAAGCAGCCACGGTAAGAGAAGGCGCTATGAGAGGTCGCACGTTTAGTCAAGTGAAGGGCTTTGTGTAAAGGGGAGATGCAGAGACAGTGTTGGTGTCTGCAGCCTGAGTGCGGATGGGAGAAACAGCACTGTGGGCTTACGATCAAACAAAATGAGAACCAGGATGGCCTCTTTCCGGTTCCCCCAGAGTCGTCAGTTCTTATCCTAAAGGTTATGAAAGATTTTTTTGAGACGAGCTGAACAAACCAGAGCCTGTTCCTTCCTTGGGAAAACTTGTTTATACTATATCTGTTTTTAGACCTCGTAAAAGTTGGTGAACTTGGTTCTTCCCTATTAGCCTAAATTCTTCTGTACTCAGCAAATATCAACAGGAAAGGGCTTTAGTCACAGATACCAGGGAAAACAGGGAGCTCACCTAGGGCCTTAATAAGCTGGCTGCACTGACAGGAAAGACAGAGACACAATCTGCAGCTCATGTTTATAGAATAACAAGTTTGAAAGGATTGGAGAAGATACTGAGATCTAGGTAAATTTATTCTGACAGTGACAACAGCATCGACTCTGACACAACTCATACCGTCTAAAGATTCATTTTAGAACTGTCAAAGCTTTCAAGCAGAAAATTATTCGCAGTGGCTGAAACTTGCTTAAACAAATTTCATTGTGCAAGGAAAAACAAAGCTACTTTTGGAATTGTTATGGATCAAGAAATCGCAGGCAGGAAACTAGGAAAAAACAGTGTCAGCCAGATAGGAAGTGCCATCCACGTAAAGCGGCCCAGGAAAATAGGTGATGGTTCAGCTAGATGCCAAGTTGGGGGAGTGGCCTGGACCCACCCTGGAGAGTCGGCTAACCATGGATGAACTGGATGAAG
The DNA here is from genome assembly GCA_004363605.1 of Indri indri. Lineage (NCBI taxonomy): Eukaryota > Metazoa > Chordata > Mammalia > Primates > Indriidae > Indri > Indri indri. The sequence continues at coordinate 68,837 of RJWJ010000703.1, read as the reverse complement.
AATCAGAGCCAGCAATGCTGCCAAAGGAATCTGCCTTGGGCAAAACATTGGGGAGTTCGGCCCAGTGACTACAACTGTGGCAATCTGAGCAACAATATAAACAGTGACAACACTGGATACCCTTAGAATACGATAAATTTTCAAAATTCCATACCGACATAAATACATACTTAATAAATAAATAACAAGGATCAGTAAGAGAAGGGACAGATCTTCCTTACAGTAACATACCTATTAAATGTAGAAGGGATAAGAAAAATAGAAAATCTTCATTAAGCAAACATTACATTAATAATTGTTACAGGCAAAGAATTATTGATGGATCTTAAATTAGTGGATAAAATTATGAAAAGAAAAGTTTCTAGTACTTGACTAAAAAGGTGTTCAGTATTTTTAGAAACATGTCAAAGTATCTTCCCACAAGGCACGTATTAATTACAAATGAGCAAATAGTATCTTTACAGGGAAGAAATCTGGCTGATCCCACTGTAACCGACTGATCAAATTTAACATCAATACTCAGACATAAGGGTATCTTGTGCCCCCGATATCATGCACTGGGAAGGGCACACCATCATTTCTGTGGTATTCTTGCTCAATAATCTCAACCTAATCATGAGAAAACATCAGAGAAACCCAAAGTGAGAGACAGTCTGTAACTGGTCTAAACTTTCACAAGTGTCAAGGTCATAAAAGACGAAAACAGAATGAGGAACTGTCACGAGGTGAAGGGGGTTAAGGAGGCATGCACGTTATGTCAACGTGCGGTCCTGGACTGGATCTTGTTCCAGAAAAGGGCATTACTTGGGACTTGGAAGTGCAAATAAGGTCTATAAATTAATTAAGAGCGTGTAGCAATGTTAATGTGATAGCTGCACTATGGTTTAGGTTGGATGTTGACACTAGGGGAAGCTGGGTTAAGAGTACATGGGAACTCTCTGTACTATTTTTGCAACTCTTCCACAGATTTAAGATTATTACAAAACAAAAAGTTAAAAATAGAATTGGGGTTAGCTTGGCTTTATTTGGCAGCCAACCAGGACTAAGGTGGGAAGTATACATTTCTCAGGTGAGACCTAAGATGCTGATGGAACTACTGACAGGAGCGTCAGAAAAGGATATAGTAATGTAGATCTCAGCCATTCTCAACCTCCTGGACAGCTGGGGGACAATCCTCTCCAGAACAAGGGCCTTGCTCCTGCACCACAGGTGTTGCCAATCCTTATCTACATTCTCACCGTCAGTAGCAGGAATAGCCTCTAACAGTGAAAAGGACTCAGCGTGCAACTTGCAGAGAAGATGGGGCAGAGGGAATCTGGGAAGCCCTAGCAGTGTTGTCAGGAGAAATGACTCTAAAAGAGAAAAAGAAAGTAGGTGGCTGAACCTGGGGAAAAAAGAGCAAGCCAGATGGACCACCTTGGGTTTGCAGAGGAAAAGCAGGAGAAAAGTAAGTCTTCCAATCAGTCGTGGAGGCTTAACGAGACAGAGGATGGCCTTCCTCAATAACCTCTTTACTAGATTTTTCAAAACCTAAACAAAGACATCAAACCATTCTGCTTATTTTTCCCAACAAAAGAAAGTCATGTCCATAAAAGTAAATTTTGAGTCAAACCTTTTCCCAGACCTTATAGTTTGGAAAAAACCTTAAAATACAAAAAGAAACAAAAGTCAGATGCTCATCTGAATACTATTATCCAGTTGATAGAGATAATTCTTATAACTATTATTAGTGCTCATCTCTTGCCAGATATCTAAATATCTGTGGAGAGATGTGTCAAGAGAAGAGTAATTATACAAAACCTTATGAAAGGATATACAGAGCTTTATGCTCCAAACATGGCTTTCAGCTTAAAAACCTAGGCTCTTTATCATAATCCCAAATAAGTCCAGAATGGTTCTATAATACTAGATCTCAACAAACTCTTATTATGGAGTTAACTGCTTTGTAAGCCCTGGAAGAAAATAACATGACATTATTTTGAAGACGAGTCCATCACTATACCAAGATAGTGGTCTGTACGTACCTCCCACTGCATTACAGCGAGAAGTCATTTCCCAGAGCACCAGAGCCATAGAGTAGACATCGGTCTGCTTGAAGGACTCAACATTCTCCAAATTCATTCTGGATTCTAGGACTTCTGGAGCCATGTATCTTGCAGTTCCCACCTGTAGCAAAAACAAACAGTGAGGCCCATCATTTAATTCCAGCTGCATTTTTGCTTGCACAATATAGCTGATGCTTGTTCCTCACAGGTGCAGATGATTGCCTAAAAAAATCACAATGCTGTTTTAAATAAAGGGAACTGCACAGAAAGGTACAGCATAAATGATTACTTTAAAAAATACGTGTTCTCTGCCTGAAAATCCTCTAAAGACTATAATTAAAGCATGCCGAAAATCAGAAAGTGTGAAGTCCCAGAGCTGCCTTATCTAGCCTCAAGATACATGTTATCACATTTTTCAATAACATCCTTAGAGATAACCTGGGAGATAATATTTGTGATATTTTAGATGTTTGTTTTGCTTTTGAAAATTAAATATTTTTTCAGTCCTAATACTCCAAGACTTATGCTAAAAATAATAATTGCTATCAGTTTTGATCAGTTAAGGACTGAGTCTTAATCTTTGTTTACCCTATGGCACACTCCAGTGATTCAAGGATATAGTACAATTTCATAAAATCCATATGAAATTAAATTGTATAAAAGCATTTTCACAGTAAAAGATCAAATCTGGATCACTTTATAATTTTGATGGGTGTGCCATGTAGTTTTATTTTGACTTTTAGGCCTGTCCTAATCTCTGTGACTGATAAAACGAAAACATGGGATCCATAGGAAAAAGGAAAAAAAATATTGCTAGGGAATGGATCACTTAAATATTTGATATTGTAGCATGTATAGACAAACTAAATAACAATAAAGTCCTACCTTCCCAAAGGTCTACAGAAGGCCAAGCGAGTTGATTTACTATTCCACAGAATGTTTCTTATTGGCATGTATTAGAAGAAATTTTTCTTTTAAACAGGTCACTGCATGACTCATTATTCTGGCACATTAGTCTCCCTGGGTTTCAGTGTTTACCTCAACACTGCATGCGCTGCCATGGACACAGAGGCCTACTGGATGGTGGCTGAACGCTTCAGAAGCATGCCCTGCCACCTGGCTAGAAACACAATGGTGCTCTGGATGGATGGCATTGAGCGAAAATGTGAGGTCCACCATTTGTAAAAGATGTCATGGTAATTTCCACTTTCCAATAGTTCCTTAGCCAAAAAAGCTTCCATTTTCATCTGTGGGAATGCTTCAGAATGCAATTGCAATAATTGCAATAATCACCCAATAAATACCTATTGGTCACTTTCACTGTTCAAGGTATTGCACTATATATCTTGGGTGACCACATGGATGTAGATTTGGACTTTAAGGAGATCACCCTCTAGAATGGTACAAAGAAACTAGTATACTAAAAATAGTATGGAGTAGAAAAAACAGTACAACCGCAAGAGAGGGAAAAAATAGAGATAAAGTACTAACAGTGTTTGAACCAAAGAAAAAACATTTGCAAATGGAAGAGAAATGAGGACTGACTCAGGGATAAAAACATCTCTCCTGAGTTGGGAAAGATCTGAAGACAGGAGGAGAAATGCTATCCATTGGCAAAGGTACGTAGGCAGGAGAGAGAGAGGTTCACCCAAGGTAGATGCCGTACTTTGGCCAGATTCCTGAGACAAGTGTCGGGAGCAGGGCTGTTTCAGACAAGAGGCCGTAAATACGGATCAGGAGGTGAGGGAAGGCCAGGCTCATTAAAAACGGGATGTAGTGCCAGCTCTAACTTACCTGCCCACTGTTAGCCAGGTCATCCACAGACAGAGTAGGGTCCAGACGCAGGGAAAGCCCAAAGTCACAGAGGCAGCAGGTCAGGTCATTTTTCACGAGGATGTTGGAGCTCTTGAGGTCCCTGTGCACGATGGGCATCTTGGGCCTCCCACACGGGGTGTGGTCACTGTGGAGGTGAGCAATGCCCCGGGCAAGGGAGCTGCCCAGCTTGCGCAGGTCCTCCCAGCTGATGACATGCCGCGTGAGGTACTCCTGTAGGTTGCCCTTGGCGTGGAAAGCGGTGATCAGCCAATACTGTTTCCCTAACTCTGTCTTCCGCTCCTCAGCTGTCAGGAACTGGAGTATGTTCTCATGCTTCAGGTTGATGTCCGAGAAGATGTCCTTCTCTGTCTTCCAAGAGGCATATTCCTCGTAAGGGAAGATCTTGACTGCCACTGTCTCGAACTGCTCTGAAGTGTTCTGCTTCAGCTTGGCCTTATAGACCTCGGCGAAGCGACCTTTCCCCACCAGGGTGTCCAGCTCAATGGGCAGCAGCTCCGTGTTGTGGTTGATGTTGTTGGCGCACGTGGAGCTGATGTCGGAACGGTCATCTTCCAGAATGATGGCACAGTGCTCACTAAACTCCATGAGCTTCCGCGGCTTGCCGGTTTCCCAGGATGGGCTCAGCTTCTGCTGCCGGTTAACACGGTAGCAGTAGAAGGTTATGATGACAGCTATGGCGATGCCCAGCGGTGGCAGGAGGCTGACGCCCGTCACTTGGAATATGACTACCCACAAGTCAGGATTGCTGCTGTTATAGTCTGATGTGGAAACAAAACAAGGAGAGGAGGAGTTGGGTTCAGTAGGTAAACGCTATCAGAAAATGGGTCCATGCCTCAAGCATCTATCCAGGCTTCCCTGCCTCCGGCCATCCACTCAACATTTCCTACTCTCCCCCGACTTTCAGCTTAAATGTCACTCCCTAAGGGAAGCCTAGGAAAACTTGGAAAAATGTCTTATTTTATACATTCTCATAACACCATATACTTTTCCTATGTAACGATGCAGCACAATTTAAACTAAGTAAGTATAAGTCCATTTATTGGTTTTGCATCTGTCTTTCCTTGCTCTCCCCAGCCCCTGCAGACTGGAAACTCCACGCTGGCAGGGAACGTGTCTTTCTTTTTCACTACCGTAAACCATACTTAGCGCATGGCAGGTCCTCAATATTGTTGACTAAAGAAACAAAGCATTTGCTGAGTGTTAACTAAGCTCAAGGCATTGCAGGAGGCATTGGGTATATAAAAGAAATGACACAGCGCCTGCCTTTAAAAAGCTAGCGTATGTGGTATCTGGTAAAAATAAAGAGACTGCCACAGTTCTGTCCTAGTCTTTGTTTTTTCTCCAAGCTTCAACTTGTTCTGGTCTGATCAGCATCCGGACTACCTTGGAGCATCAACTCTGTGCCAATGGGTGGTGGGGAGGGGAGTCTGTGGAGAGGGTCTCTTTGGAAAGTTGTCTTATATCCACTCAATATTCCTCCTTGCAGTGTGCATGTAATTTGTACTTTCATGGAACTGAAATATTTAATAGCAATAATGGGAACATTGCTGCAGAGATAAGAGAAGTTAAAGATGGCAATGCAGCCAGTGCTATGACTTGGAACACTGAAGCAGGCCCCTGTGGGTTGATGGAGGTGAGTCCTTAGCACCAGCTTCTAAGTACAATGTCTTATACATCAAACTTTGGTTCATGTGCTAGCCTTGTTGGCTCTGGTTAAACGGTTTTCCTCCAGGGAAGAAGGACAAGAATAGAAACATACAGTAGGCAGGAGATAGCAAAAGACAGTCATCGTTTAATGAGAGCTTGTGCTGGCTGCTTCCACTGGGCAAGAATGCCAGACTTTTATTACTTTATGTGTTATCCACTTGCCCTCCAAGGCACCCACTGGCAAGCAGGCCTCATGCTCAGATGCTAGATGTATTTATTAAATATACCATGACTGTCTGTGATGGGCATGGTACTGCCCTCCAAGAGCACCCAGCAGAGGAGTTAGGGCATATATACAAATACCTAACAGTATCTGGTATCTGGGGTGGGAGCTAAATGTGTGGCGCAGCCTGGGTGTTGGTGGTGTGTGGAAAAGCTTAGAGAAACATGGAAGGTGCAGTGACAAGTACTGACTTTGAACTGGTCTCTAAAGAAAGGGAAAAGTCAGTGACGAGTGGAAAGAGTGTTCTGTAAAGGAGAAAGAACATTTCTCCCAAGCTGACTACTCTGCACAAGGGAATAGAAAAGAAATGTTTGGGTAGGTGATACGGAGCCAGATTTCATTTCTGAAAGAGAAGGGTTTTGTTATTACTCAATTGTCAGTTTTCACCTACTGTAGGTGTTCGACCAAAAAAAAAAAAAAGTGATGAAGTTGATGAGGTGAGGAGAGTACATTCCAGGTGGAATGAGAATAACCACAATCTCTTGCAGGAAATCCATTACCTACATGCTATGTGATATCATCACTTAACAAAACAGTGAGAAATGAAGCTCATACGAGTCAATCTGGAATGTTTAGGTTCAATATAATTCACTACCTGTTCTTAGGGTAAGTCTAAGTGGAAATGGCAACTTGCACTGACTGCATATTCTAGATGAAAATCTCAGGTCTTAAGTCAACTTGATGACACTAAAACTGGATAAGAAACCCCAAAACATCAGAATTTCAGCAATCAAGAGAAAAAATACAATTTTTTGAAAGATATATTAAAACTTTTAAAAAATAAAGGGAAAGAGGTAAAATCTGGATTGGGACACAGAATAGGCAGGACTAGGGGTCGAAGTGGCAGTGGGACAAAGCCGTTACAGAAAGATTGGAATGCAAAAGAAAAAATGCTCTTGTGGAGATATGCGCACTGTCCCTGCTGTCCAGCAAAGTGAGCAAAATCAAGGGGATAGAAGAAATCATGTTCAAGTGCAACAGCAGATCGCAATGTTCCTCCCTGAAACTCCACCTCTGTTATCTGAATATCCAATGAATGTGTTTGCTTGAAGAACACACTTGTTTCAGTTCCCTATGTCTGTAACTACATGAAATGTCTTACGATCATAAATGGGTTTGATGGTTGACTGATTGCTTCTCTCATGACAAAGTCAAGTCATGGCTAGGTCTATTTTGATCACCATGATATACACAGCACCTGGCACAGAATGGGGAAATTCATGGGACTCAACAAATGTTTGTTGTAGAAGTTGAATATATGATTACTTACGTAGAATAATATTCCTCACATTTTTTATGTTCTGTAGCAGGGTTTGGCAAACTATGGCTTAAGGGCTGATGGCCTGTTTTTGTATAGCCCTGTTGATCTAAGAATTGTTTTTTGTTTTGTTTTGTTTTTCATTTTTAAAGGGTTGCTTAAAAAAAATCACTAAGAAGTTCATGCAATACAGATCATATCTGGCTCAGAAAGCCCAAAATATCTACACCTGGCCCTTCATAGAAAAAGTTTGCTGACCCTTGTCCTATAGGTGTTGTTTTAATAACCTGTAATGCATTGGCAGAATTTGGAGAGAATTCACCAGTCAAATGTGAATATTTGGCCAAATGTGAATATGCTTTTTAAAATATGAGGAAAGTAATCAGAAAATTTTATATGTTAACTGCATAATTACTTAGTCGTATCTCCAATTCATTAAAACACCCAAATGACTTGTTCATTTATCACAGTAATTTTATAATTCTTAGCCATATTGAAAAGGGTCTTCCTTGCTAGTTTATATTCCTTTTCAGGCTAAGGCAAACACAAAAACAAAAATCCCCTGAAGTTTATGTGTGGTGTGGACTGAACCAGATTTTAGAAATCCCCAGTTCAATGTCAGAAACCAAAGACTCACTTTCCCCTCAAATTTCCTGTGATTGCTTTTTGAAACCTACATGTAAAAACTTCTGGGGGTGGGAAGGAATTATTGAATAACATCTGTCAATCATGAAACTTCAAAGAGGTAGTGAAAAACCCTAACAATAACAAACCAGGCTGGAAGGAAGCTTTGGGATGTGGCTTTATCTAAACAGGAGCCACCCACACCCTGTGGCAGTATTAACCCTTGGGCTGCTGCTGGAAGAACCAACAGCCGTAGGTGCAGGTACAAGCTAGCATCTCCTTTACTCAGAGAACAACAGGAAGTATTTCTTCTTACCAACCCCCAATTACAGAGAAACTCATACACTGAACTTTCAGTATATAAGGATTTTACATGATATGTCAATTTAATTGACAGAAAAACCCTATGATGTTGAAAATGCTATTATTATAAACCCCATCTTACAGATAAGGAAGGTAAAGATCAGTCTAAGTAATTTCCAAAGATCATAAATTTAGGCAACAGCAAAGCTGGCATTTGAAATTAGCTCTACCTGACTGTAAAGACCCCTGATCTTAACCCCACGCCTGATCTCTAAACTTCACATTGTCAAACGCGGACAGCCAATTAAGAACGACTTCATATAAGCTCTGAATTCGATAAAGTGGTTTTCTTTTTTGGGCAGGGGCTGGACTAAGTGATTTTATAGCCATCCAATGAGTGATATTGGCAATTCTTGGATAATGTGTCTATAGCGGTATATTTTGGGTGTGGAGACTATTTCTGTTTGTTCATAACTGAGAACCACAGTTCAGCAGTGTCCTTGCAAATATGTATCTTTTCCCCGCCTGGGAAGAAAAAGTTTTACATGAAGGAGAACCTGAAAATCGTTCTCGTTCTTTCCTCAGGGCCTAGAACATAGGAGAACTCAACACATAATTGTTGAATTACTGGAACCTTCTATAATAGTAACAACATCAAACTAGATATAGCTCTGAAACATACTCTCAAATAAGGGTTGAATTTCTCCGAGGTTGATAAAAAATGAGGCTTTACACTATAATAGTAAATGTTGTTAGCCTGGGCTCCATAAATAGAGTTCAGTGGGTCTGTGAATTTAAATGGGCATCTTTTTATTTTCTCTAACCTTTAATTAAAAATTAACATTTCCAATTATTAGCTGTACCTGTGGCTTTGTCACCAATAGAATCACAGAGTTTCCATATCATATTATATTTGTTGCAGATGTCTCAGCATACTTACACTCATCGCTTAGACATTTCAATTTTTTTATATCTGCTACCATATTTTGTTGCTTAAGGCATTACTATAGAAACATGCATTACTGTGTCACGAATTCATTTTAAAAATATTAGATCACTATATTTCAATGTAATTGGTTTTCGTTGAAATACTGTATGTTACGTTTTAAACGTTTAGAAACATCACTCTGAGAAGGGGGTTCCACGGGCTTCACCACTTCAAGAAGTCCATGGCACACACTCAACAAAAAGCAAAGTGCCCTTGTTAGAGCAAAGGCATTTGACCTCCAATCTCTTTGCCAGGATTTCTGAGAAGAGATTTTGAGATGCATTCCTTTCTTTGGGAAGTTGGTAACTTATGCCAGTGGGAGATGTGTCTGTCTTAATGTGTTTTGCTCCACACGGACGATAGTGATTTTCAGAGCTTCTACCCAGTGTGAAAGGAGCTCTGTGGTGGAGAATGATGGGAAACCCTCCTTTGAAGCCCTTACCAATGAAAAAGATAACTAACGTATAATGTGCTTTACTAGGTTGCATGCTGAGCAATGCATCTTATAAACATCATCTTACTTTATTTCTCCAAAAACTCTGGGAGTCAGATTCTATTATCACTCCTATTTTACAGAGGAGGATATTGAGCCTTGGTTACTTCTACAACACTCTTGTTTACTTAGTAAATAAGTATTCTTACTAAGTAAAAGCTGTCCCTAGTAGGTGCTCAATAAACGAATTCTGCCCCTTTAATGTTATAATTAAGAGAATGCTTGAGACAGGAAGTTCTTCCTTTCCCTCAGCATATCTCTCTTTAGCACGATTTCCTTCTTTGGGCCTCAGCCAGTTGCATACATATTCTGTTGCTTTATGTGAACACACTGGTGTGTGAACACCTTCGTGGTTAGAGCTTTACTATCAACTTCACAAGGATCTCTTGGTATGTAATGCTCCTTAGTATACCAATGCACCAAAGTATGTGGAAAACTATCATCTGTGTCCCCTTCTGTTGCTCAGATAAATTAGTATCTTAGTAAATTTTTGCCCTAAGCTCCTTTATTGAATGCAGGAATTGCCAAACTAATTCAAATATGAAAGTAGGAGTCCATCTCTCAAATTCAGCTGTGTTGATTTGTTTTTTATCAAGATGCATTAACTCACCCACTTTGGCTTTTTACCATGTTGGCCTTAATTTAATGACTTTTTTATTATACTAAGTGATTTTTATTTAAAATCATGAATTAGAGAGGTTCCGTTTTAAAATCCTTTTAGAACTAGTGTCAGCATAACAAAGGATTTGAAAGAGGCTGGGAGCAACCTGTTTTCGTTGGCCCCCTGTGTGTGTGTGTGTATGTGTGTGTGTGTGTGCGTGCGTGTGCCTGTGAGCACATGAGCATGCGTGCACACACCCAGGCTCAAGTTATAAGGCAACTTGTTTACTTTTCAATCACTCTAAAGCAAAGTATACCATGGGATTTCCCCTTGAGGTTTTCTGCCAGTTTTTTTTCTTTTTAATGGCATACTAACATTTATCTTTGGGAAACCAAGAAAAAGAAAGGAAAGAGAGAAAGAAAAAAGAATTTGACATTTGTCTTTAAAACAATATTTATTTATTAAGGCTCTGACATTTGCAAATGTCTCCTTATTTTGCAACTAAGTCTGGCCTCTCTATGTGAGACATATGTGGTTGGAAATTGTCAACATTATTAAACAGAACTCTAGACTCACTGTCAGGCAGGCAGCCTGGTGGTATGGAAAGAACAAAGGCTTTGGAGCCGTTCAGACCTGGGGGAAGAGGGGCTCCACTTGCCAGCTGGGTACACTTGAGAGAATCACTGTAACTCCTAATTACTTACCCCTAAAATGGGACTAATATTTGGAAGGGGGATTCTGAGTATGAAATGAGATTATGTATCTGAAGTTCCTGGAACATACTAGGTGTTCAAAAAATAAAAAAGTTAGTTCTCCCTTCCTCTTTCCTTTCTCCCAGGAGGATCTGAATTCATATACTTAGCCCAGGAGCAAGGCATGGCCTTCATAAATTATTATTCTGATTTTTCTCTTGTAAAAAACCAAATTCACTCCAAAATAAAACACAGATACAAAAAAAGCACATAAAACAAATGTCTGGCTTAATGAATTATTATAAGATGAACACTCTTGTAACTACTGTTCAGGTCAAAAAATATAACTTTGCTAGCCACCCTAGAAGTCCCTTCAGTTTCCTCAACTCAATCACAAACCCCTCCCTCCCTCCAGAAAGTAACCACTAGTCCTGACTTTTATAGTTATCACTTCCTTGAGTTTTTTTTTTTTTTTTTGAAATGGTTTATCATCTAAGTGTGCATCTGTAGTTTTCTTGGTACAAATAATATGACTGCATACACATGGCAGAATTTGTTTTTTGCAGAATTATTGTAAAAAAAAATCTTCCTACAATAAAAACACCAGTAGAATCCTATAAAAATATTTAATCAGAAACTAATCAAGTAGGAAACATCAGATAAATACATGAAGTCCGTCTACAATATAAATGAAACAGCCTGGCCTGTTCAAAGTCAATGTCATGAAAAACAAAAAACATACTAAAGAGGCAAAACAATCAAATTTTTAAAAATTTGTTGTCCTTGGCTGGATTCTGAATTTAAACAACAATAGACTCATAACTTTGGGGAAATTTGAATGTGGACTGCAATGTGTGTGTGTGTATATATATATATATATATATATACACACACACACACACACATATATATTTCTGTGTATATACATGTGTATATCTGTGTCTGGGTGTTTGTATACATACATACATATACACACATACGCTTACACATACACATACATAGAGCGAGAGAGTGAGAGTGAGAGCGAGTGAGAGAGAGAAATCCCAGCCATGACACTATATATATGGTTTACAATGTAGAGTTCAAAGATCTTACCCCATTTTCTGCATCTTTAAAAAGCTTTGTTAGCATGTTGCAGGAAGAACATCTTGTCACCCTGTCATTTAAAGTGTGGTTGCCAGACCAGCCGAGCCTGGGAACTTAGTGGAAATGCAGATTCTCAACCCTGTCCTAAACTAGCTAAATCTGCATTTAAAAGTTTGTTAGGTGATTCATTTACACATTAAAGTTTCAGAGGTACTGCTTTAGCAAAAATAGAGGATTGTTCTTTGGTACTCTGCCACAGAGAAGCTTCCTTCTTAAAAATAAATTTCTTAGTGGCATTGTTTGCAAAGCTCTGGTACAACTGTATTCAGTACTATCCAGAGAGAAAATGATCCCTGAGAATGTTCTAGTCAATTAACTGGTGGAGGAGTGCAGAATGAGATATGATTCCCCATCCATCATCCCAACAGAAAGCAAACGAATTCAGGCTAACAAGAAAAAGTCTTTTAAATTAAACAACACGAGGGCAGTGAGTTCACAGGGTATACAGGATTTAATTTAACTTTCAGCGTATTGACAGTGCTGTTTGACATTCTGGACAGATTTTGAGAATATTTTTTCCCCAAATGATGAAAGAAGTCTTCTCTCCAATCAATGTGATTGTTTTATTCCAGTTGCACATATTTCAAAACTAAGCTATTCCTCACCACTCCCAATCCATTCCACAGTCTCCTTTGTATTATTTCCTTCTTACCTCTCTCCCCAACAAAAAAGCTTTACATGTAGTCTCTAATCCAGCATGACAACCTCTTCTGGAATACTTCTGAGAGGTGGGTGTAAAATCTCTGGCTGAAAATGTTACAATAGAGGGACAGACACCACTCCCCTGTTATCATCCCATAATCAAATTGCAATATAGCTAACTGCAAATCTATTTGGATAAAGTCTAAACTTTGGGATATTTAAAAAAATTATTCCTTATATGAAGTCAAATGTAGTAGCCTCTTTGTACCTCTGCTTACTGTTCCTCATGCTGCTCTCTAAAGCAAAAGACAACAAAATTATTCCTTCTTCTATGGGATGAGAGTTCTTAAACTCCTGTTGCACATTAAACCCATATCCCTAAATCATTTATTTTTCAAGTGGAATATCTGTGTTTCCTTTAATTACTTTTCAAAATATGTATTTATCAGACCCTAAAGTCTGATGTATTTATCAGACCCTAAAGTTAGCCTGTCAAGCATACAGCACCCAATAAATGCCAGGACCTTTTTTCTAAGTATCCAGTGATCTATTCTCTGAAACCATTCTTGCTATTTAAGATTCTCCATGATGTGTTTTGCCAGACCCAGTTACGACACTTAGAATGTAATCTGTGCAGCAAAAATTACAATGAGACTAGCACCTCCTCTTCCACTAAGTGCAGTTTAAGACTATTGACGGTTTTTTTTGTTGTTGTTTTGTTTTGATTCTTTCAACCACATCATCCTGATTTCAGAATGACCTTAACTCACCTCTAAACCCCTGAGTCTTTATCACATGAACAGATGCCAAGCCAGCTTTTTGATAAGTGCTCCTTTGCAATTGACTGTTTGAACCTATATATCTGACTTTACATCTACCTGTTAAGTTTCAGAAAAGTGGTCATTTCAGGCAATTAAAACCCTGATTTGGTCTTTGCTGTGTTGGGCATCCCTTTCACTGTGCTTTTAATCCTTCCTGTTCTTCCTTAGGTTATAGATTCCTGCTACTTCTGTTGCTCTGACTTTAGAAGGTGGGCAACCAGCATAACAGGGTGCCTACTGGATGCCAGGCTTTGTCCAAGAAATGATGGCACATCTCTCCCTCCACAGACAGAGCCTTGGGGCTGATATATGGTCTTTGGAGCATGATTTTTTCATTTTCTTCTCTGTGTTACAGTCTCCTGACTACTAAGCTTGAGTTTTCTTAGGATCCCCCACTGGCCCTGATTCTTTGATTCTTTTTCTGGCTGCCTGTCTGGATTGTATCTTGTTCTCTGTCTAGAGGCCCTCATGTTCTCAGGAAACCTGAAAGCAGAGATGTATTTCTCACTTCCGCACCTTCTCCAACAGGGAGACTAGATGCTTAGGAAAAGCACATTAATTATTCATATTACCAATACCTGTTGGGCCACCAAAATACATCCTCTCTTTTCTTCCGGCTTTCCATGGGAGCCACAGGTTTCCGCAGTGCCCTCCCCACCTGGGTATCTTCACCTCCTAAAACCATGCATGCTGCCTCCCTGGTCCCTGCCTTGTCTTTTTGCCAACGGAGTGACCCCCAAACCTTGTCATCTAACCTTTGGACACATTAAGGTTTAAAATGTGCTTTCCCTTAATGTAGAATGTAATTGGTTTTAAAACCTCAGATGCCTATTCCCAGTGAGGCCCTTGACCTCGTTCTGAAGTAACTGCTTATAAATTGTAGAAAACACAATAATATCCTGTAGTAAAGAATCCTGTTATTCCTCAGGGATGGGCTAATATCGGTGTGTCTTTAGTTTTCTCCTCTTCTAACCTTAGAAGGCTGAATTTCGGCTACTTCCTGTGTTGGTTGCCATTCTCTGATTGTTACTGTCCCTTTCCAGGTTATATGGGGAACATGATGAAAAATATAAAAAGATTTGGCAGAATAAACTGTCTCGAGTCCAGTGGTTTCCACTGTTGGCTGCATATTGGAATATCTTGGGGAATTAAAAAAAATTCCTGATACCAGGCCCCAGACCAATTAAGTCAGAAACTGTAAGACCCAGTTAATGAGTAGTTTTTAAAGCTCCTCAGGTGTTTCCAATGTGCAGGCAAGGCTGAGAATGACTACATTAGCCTGGCGGGAGAAATAGGTATTTTGAATAGGATGGGGCCCAGAAAATGGAAGGAATTTTAATGATTGAATTTTGGATCAATTGTTTTTAACATTGAAATCAACTATATCCTCTAATGAGGCAACAAGATATATATATATATTTTTTTAAAGTAGAAAAGCAAATATAAATTATTTCTTTGTAGTTAACTTTTTAAAAATAAACAGAATAATTGATGGTAAAATTGATAATTTACATAACAGGCAACATACAAGAGTGAGTTAGGGTCAGAAAAGATTTTGTAAAGGCAAGTCAGCCAGATGTCCAAACGGTGGTGAATATAGCCACAGGAGTTTTTAAGGGTGAAAACGAAAGTCAACCTCACAGTGGCTAGCTGGCTCCCTGAGGTTTTTCCTCCTGGTGGGACACTGGAGCACTCACAAAGTAGCAAAAGTCTTGGTAGACCCTTTTTGCTGTTGCCCACGGGTGTGGGGTTTATGGAACACATGGAAACCGCAGTGGCAGAGACATGAGACGGCAGAGGAATCCCCAGAACCTCACTGCAATGCCGCCAGTATGGATCCAATTGCTTTATTGGCCACTCATATCCAGTGGATGGAATTCAAGACAATCTGTGTCCACACTGGATTTCCCTCTGCCATGATTCATATCAGAATGAGATTCTAGAGGATAAACATTCGCAACCAGAAATCACGTCTGGTCTCACGGCATCTTGTTTACTTTGCTGCTTAGGGGGAAAAAATCCAAAAAAGTGAGTTGCTTTGCCTTAAGTCACTTCAAATACAGTCTGAGTTTCACTTGACTGAGTCACAATGCCAGCCAGCACGCACAATCTTTATTATTTCCTTGGCCAGACACGGGCCATATTGACGTAGTCAACGCTTACTTTCTAACTAAAGTTTGTTCACAATCAAAGGCTCCTTCAGCTCTGAGTCATCACCTCAAATAACTGATTTCCCTTCCTAGGAATGAGACTAGTGACTTTAATCTACAATTTTCTTCCTCTTTTAACAACTTTTCTCAACCATATTTCCACTTATTTTTTTCTTCTGCATTTAGACTGGGAAGTAAATCTGGTTTGTTTCTTTTGAAACAAAAATTCACAGCTGGCAAGCCAGCTATTTTGAGGAATAGCTGGCTATTCCTCACAGTTCAAAGGCAGAACACCCAGAATCCTCCAGAGCTGCCAAAGCACCATTTATTCTATTCATTTCTTATACACAAGAACTAAGCGTTTCCCCAAGAAGCCAGCTCACTGATGTTGGAGCTGAATAAACACGAAATGAGATCTGGGAGAACGAGAGAGTTTCTAAGTCTTCCCTGACTCAGAAAGCGACACAAGTCAACAAAATGTGCAAGGCATGTGATCAATACACAGAAAGGGTTGCTGCGTGGTGTGCAGCAACGACGTGGAGGTCACATGGGCCCAGAGGGAACCAACTAGCTGAGATGTTCTGCTAGCAAGTTAAACAGAGACAGGAAACCGCGTGTCTGATACTGTAAAAAAAATCATTTGTCTTCCTGCCAGAGTGAGGCTTGCAAACCAAAGAGGCTGCTTTCATTTAAAAGAAATTCTACAACAATGAGAAAGAAGTCCTCTTCTTTTCTCTTCTCTCAGCTCCCCAGATTAGAGAACGTGCGTCACCATGCTAACTGCTAACATCTGCACATAGCTTTCAGGTCAGCCATGTACGCCACTGGGTGACAGCGTACATCTGATGCTCTGCTTCCCTAGTTAACCACATAGGTTAAAATTTGAGGCAGAAGTGGTTTCTACAGTCCTGGTTTCTAAGCTAGCTAGTTTTAATTGATGTATTTGCTTATAGTCCTATCCTGTTACAAAAAAGAAATTAAAAAGATCTTATGCAACCTACAAATAGACGCAGTGAAAGAAGATAGAGGAAAAGTCAAAATAGGAGCTGGAATTATAACAAATGGGATATAAATGGGAGAAAACAGGGTAAAAACAGATAACCAAGCAAGGGTGCTATCAGTATAAAAATCGCGTGCATATATACTTGCTAGAAGCATCACTCAGGTTTGACCTTAAGTTTTTCTGATAGTTAGAGTTTAAGAGGGAAATACAAAAAACACAATTACCTCTATCAGGGATTGGCCTGAGACCTGTTTTTGTAAACGAAGTTGTATTGGAACACAGCCATGTCCAATCGCTTACATACTGTCTGTGGCTGCTTCCACAGCAGAGGTGATTAGCTGCAACAGAACACTCTATCCTCTGCAAAGCTGAAAATATTTATTATCTGGCCCTTTACCAAAGAAGTTTGCCAACCCCTGCTTGACATGCTTCAAAGAGTCCCGAAGATCAGAAGCATGAAGAGAACATGCTTCATGAGAACATCTTTCTAAGGCAGAGAGTTAAAAGAAACTTCTCCTGGCTTCCTCATGAAGATGACAATACAATGCAGTGAATGGCACCCTCAACATTCTTTACAGTCAGCATACCACTCTGAGTCACAGGACTGCTTATGACGGATAGCACCTCAACACAACTCATGTGGAGGAATTTTCAGGAAGGAGAATACGTGATGTTGGTACAAAACTCCTCACTCATCTAGCTAAAGCCAAAGATAAGACATTTGAATCTAATGGAATAATAGTAACTATTTACTGCCAAAATTTGTTGAATACTTGCTCTGTGCCAGGTACTGTGCTACGTTCTCCACATAAATAAATTCATTCATCCTCAAAATAATCCTATTTAAAATACTCATTATTTCTAACCCCATTTTTCAGAAGGGAAAACTGAGGCAAAGTAGTTCACCCAAGGACAAAGAGTTTATGAATGTCTGAATTGGGATTTGAACCCAGATAAACTTATCAGGAAAACCATGTCTTTAACCCCTACCCTATGTTGTCTTCTGGAAAGATGAGTATCCTGCTCACCAGCATGTATGTACCTCATTCCTCACAGACACAGGAACAGCATTGCTGTTCAGCACACAGAACAGGGAGCCTCTAGGTAAGGAATGCAGCCTCCTGTGTCTGTAAGACTGATAAAAAAGCACACACACCCCAGACGTGAGAACATGGAAGGGGCAGGGTATTCCTTGAAGAAGAGGTAAGATTTTCTGATTCTTCTATGGTTCTCCTATGGACAAAAGGTGGGGGATTCAAGCTACTCTCTGGAGACCCACTTCTTTGTCATTAAAATGAAGAGTTTGGATAAGCCAATTTCATGGGTTCCATTTCAGCATAAAAATGTGATAATTCTATGAAACAAGAAAACACACCTGAAAGTGGTTAGCACAGGTAAGCACATCCAGAGAGGCCTCCAATCCAGGGGATCATCACTACTGTAGTTCTCTGAGTACCCACAGCCTGGGCCACAGGCACGGTGCCACCTTGCCTGCACTTCAGTTAAGGAAGGGGTGGGCTCCTGGCCTTGCAACCCAACTGCTGAAAGTCCAGGACTCTCGTCCAATGCTAATTCCCTTTCCTACATGGCCATAGGGCCTCTCATTTTCTAGAATAAGCAGCTTAGCTCTCTGTTAGAGGAAAGGTAGGATGGCCAGGATCCAGCCATTTGGGAGCTGGAAGCAGTCCAAAACCATGCCTCCCTTAATCCTCCATGGGTCACCATCCTGTTTTCCATGTCCCCAACTCCAGCAGACGACTGTAACAAACAGCTGAGGAACAAACTAACTCAGGACAACTCTTTTTAATGCCACACTGTTACTCCTCCAGGGCTTCCTGGGGCCGCCAAACACCTCCTTCAGAGATCCAATTCAGAACAGTATCTTGTAAAATACATCTTGAAAACATTCCTAAGTGTCTTCTTGCTTTGGGAAACATTAAGGATAGTCCCACAGATAAACTAATACAAATACAATAAACTCATATGAACACGATCATGGAAACAAAAGAAATGTTTATTGAAAAGGTGTCTTATTTTCCATACATCCAGATTCACACCAGAACAACATTTGTGGAGTATGCTTTAAAAATGAGCTTTAATATCACTGCTTAATAAGACCTACATATCACTGGAGGGTTCTGTTACAGAAGCAGACTGAGTAAAGTATATTTAGATCATTTCCAAATGACCAGATTTAAGACCAAATTTATTCCTCATGAGCCTATTAGCTCAGCAAGTTACTGGCATAAAGTTATAAGACCTTCACCCCTACCTTGGGGAGTTCACACTAGTGCTTCTCACACTTCGGTGTGCAAACCATTCATTGAGGACCTTGTTACAGCAGTTGCAGATGCCATAGGACCAGGAGGGCCCGAAGTTGCAGTTCTAACAAGCTCCCTGGTAATGCCGCTGCTGCTGCTGGTCTGCAGACACTTTCAGTAGCAAGGGTTTTGACCATTCAGAAGAGGGGTGTTCCTGGGCATAGAGTGTTCTCCTTAAGCAGGGGAGGAAAGAGTAAGGAAGGAGGCAGCCTATTGTATGCCGGCCACTGTGCTGGGCGCTCCCAGTCTCCTTGAATCCTGATCAGCACCAGTTGGCCAACAGTGGCACCACTATTCAAAGAGAAGGCCTCGTGGCCCAAAGCAAATTTTCCACGGAAAAAGAGAAGAGAGAATGAATCCCTTTGGCAAGTACAGAACTGCGATTACCCTAATCACTGATCTGAAAGGCACTTGTGAGTCGTTGCAGTTTTATTTAGCTGCTTCCTGCTGTGATTCTGAGTCAAAACAGGAACAACGTGCCTAATTTGTAATATTATCCAACAATGTCAGGGATGTGGTTAGCTTTGATTAGAAATTCTAGACCCAGCATGCTCCCCTTGCCTCTGTGAAGGCATGTGGAGGAAAACAGAAACTGGATTGGGCAGGGATTAACACATTGACTGCCACACTAGAAAAAAAATTTTTTTCTTTGGGGCCATGGTGTTTTATTCCTAAAATAGAATAAAAACTTCAAAAACAAAACAATCCTTTCTAACTTAATGCAAAATTTCTTATTTTTTTATTGTTTTCCATCATGACTTATATGCAATTAAATTGTCAATATTAATTGTAACAATAAGAACATCAACAAGTAAGATTTTCATGAACCAACTGCAGGGTTTTGCCCAGGGGGCCACCCGTCATGCAACATGTCTGCTACAGCATGGCAGTGTGAGTTGACTGCGCACCCTGTGGCTCCCAAGGTAAAGAGACACGTGAGTTACATATGCTTCGTGAGGCGTCGGGCTCAACACTAGCGTGTGTTAAATACAACTCACATGGGAATTTATGTGTCAAAACCAAGCAAGCCCCTCCAAAACATTGCGGTGTGATGCCTAGGTCTCTGAATGTTCTGCTCGTTTATCATGGTCAAAACTCAACTACAAAACCTCAGTGTTGGAACAAACCTAAGGCTAAACAGGCCTGGCTTCCTGCAATCAGACAAGCACAAGTCCCCAACCCTATGAAAAGCCCAAATACTACCAACAGCTAGCATACAGTGACCACCTATGATGTGCCAGGCACTGCTGCAAGCACTTTACATGTATTAATCTACACAATCCCCATAATACCTCCCACTCCCTTTGTAGTTCCATTTTACAGACCAGAGGACTGAAGCACAGAGATGTCAGGTCAAGTCACTGGCCTAAGGGAGCAGAGCCAAGTACACAGTAGGATAGGCCTTAAACCCAGGAGACCACCTCTGGTTCTCATTCTTGAGCATTACACTAGACTGCTTTTCTCTTACCTAAAACAGCAGAAATCATCTCCTTGCTCAGTGTTCCGCAAATTAAATATCTTTACTACACTTGGAAACCGTTTATGAAATGAACAAAACTGAGTGGTTGTGTTTGATTCTTAAAGGTTCAGTGAGAGATCACTAACCACATCATGTCTTTGCAAAGTAGGAATGTCATTTGTAAGTAAACGGCAGCTGTTTGCTCAGGATCCTTTCCTATCCCACGTCCTGTGCTGGCTTCAGTCCCGGTGCCTCTCAGGACTTGTCTGACTGACAGCTGTCACCAGGCCATCAGTCATGACCAATCCAAACACCCCATCTTCTAAGTGGAATTTTATGTGTTGGTGAGTACAGGGGTAGATTCTGACTTCCTCAGCATTCTACACAAAATCTTTGGCAAGAGGAACTCTTCGGCAAGAGGAACTCTTCAGAGACAGGAAGGGAGGCTGACAGCTAGAGAGCAGCTGTGAAAGCAGAGCTTGTTTTATCCTAGTTATTCCTCTGCTCTGTCTGCCCGTGGCTACTGCTGGGAGGCAGGGGACCAGCACGGGGGGAGTTCAGGGGCAAGGGTAGGTACCTGGTTCAAAGAGAAAAACAGCAAGGTTTTTAACTCTTTCATTCTAGAACAATGGTTTTCAAACTCAAGAAATCTAGCAACACCTTTCTGGAATCCCTATGTTCCACTGCAACTCAGTATACAGGGCAGGTAGAGGAGGGCTGCCCCATCCCTTCACCCCCAGTTCTGCAGAGCAGCCCCTAACGCCCCTCAGAAGGCAGCTTTCAAACCCCCGACTAGGGAAACAAGCCAGTGTCGAGAGTTTGGAGACAGTAAGCTGTATCCCCAGCTTGCCACTAACTCGCTGAGTAATGGCAGGCAAGTCACTTAACTATTGTGTTCCAGGTTTCCTCCACCGTTAACTCCAAGTAGTAATCTAATCACCTTGCTGGGATTTAAAAGGATTATCTCAATGCATCTTCAATGCATTTCCTGTACATGTCTCACATATAGAAAGTAAAAGTGCCTCAACGAAATGAACAACGCCATAGGCATATAAGTCACTATTGCAAGTTGACCTCCAAGATCCTGCAATGAGTGGAGATGGGAAGGACTAGAGCTTAAATGCAGGCCCGCCCTCCCACCAAACCACCTGCCAGGCCTCACGGTCACTCACTGCGTGGTATACAGACAAGCTACCTGGAGTGGCAGAGAAAATTTATGGTAAATGGTGCAGAGATTTAACATTTGTTCCTCTTTTTCATTGTTAGACTAGGCCTGGGTGTCTGTAGAGGCAGAGGAACACAGAACGTCTTGGCATCAGAGGCTGGGGAGCATTCTTCAGAGATGCCCATTCTTCACCGGATTGAGGTCATGTCCTCCCTTAGCTAAGTATTTTAATTGGAAGTCACAAAATATAGGAAGAAAACAAACAAATTTTTAAGATAACACTAAAAATCCCAGTGGCAACCACAAAAGGGCATGAGGAAACTTACTGTGAGTCACGGAAACGTTCTCTATTGACTGTGGTGGCAGTTGTGTGCACTTGTCGCAATTCAGCAAACTGCACTTTTTAAACGGGTAAATTTTATCTTATGTATATTACATGTCAATAAATCTGACTTTTAAGAAACCTCAGTGTGCTTTATCAAATTCAGGATGTATCCATAATTCCATGCAGAAAAATCTCTCTGGAAGAATGGATGGTCAACTGTTACCAATGGCCCTGAGGGACAGGGAGATTAGGAGATGAACTGGAAGAAAGATTTTCTTTTCCTTGTACCTTATTTTGTGGCATTTGAATATTCTTTCATGTGCATATATTATCTGTTTAGAGAGACAGAAAAAGAAACACAGAGATAAAAAGAAAAAGAAAGGAAGGAAGGAAGCAAGGAAGGAAGGACAGAAAGAAAGAAAGAAAAAGAAAAAAGGAAAGAAAAGACAAAGGAAAACCTTTACTGGTTTTAGTGCCATACACAGCCCATTATAAATCCTACCTCTGACACTTTCTAGCCGTTCGATAATGGACAAAGTTAAAATCTCTAAGCTTGGTTTTCTCGTGCATAAATGGGGATACTATCAGTGCCTACCCTCATGGGAGGGCTATGAGATGAAATGAGGTCATGGCTTGGGAAGGACTAGGCGGCCCGCATAGCAACAGTAGGTTTTCTCTGAATACTGGCTGTCATTAATGCTGGCACCAGAAATAAAGATCTACACTTAAATATTGTGGCTCAACTTTTTTTCTTATATATTTAATAAAAATGGAAGATATATATAATTATCATTCATGTGTGGCTACAGATCAGAAATCTGGCAATGAGAACAGTACTAATAATAACTAATAATGAGTACTAATAATCATACAGTGCAACACACTCTGCAGCCTTTGTGTTTGCCATCTTGTTTGACTTGGAGTGGAGAAACAAAAATTATTTCAAGAGTTTTCATTCCTTAGTATAAAGAAGAGATGGTGGCAATAAGAGGAGAAACAGAACACAAAAGGTTGCTCCTAATATCTGCTTTTTTAGGTGGGGGAAATATCCTACCGCAGGGAAGAGAGATGCTTAGAAAGTGAACACCACCCTCCCTGCCACCCACCCCTGCAGCATTTTAGAAGACTCTGAAATCACCCAGACATTTGAGTCATCAGCTGTGTGGGGGTTCCAGAATTGTACAATGGGAACGTGTCTTCATGCTAATTATCTCACTTCATAAGGAAAGAAATATTAGTTGGAGAATAAATAAGAGGGGAAATATGATGGATGCCCATGATTATCACTTGAGTTGAAATACTCTGAAAACTTAAGTCATTAATAATTTGAAGGGCTTATAGTAAAATATGTATA
The DNA here is from genome assembly GCA_004363605.1 of Indri indri. Classification (NCBI taxonomy): domain Eukaryota; kingdom Metazoa; phylum Chordata; class Mammalia; order Primates; family Indriidae; genus Indri; species Indri indri. The sequence continues at coordinate 45,681 of RJWJ010000703.1, read as the reverse complement.
CCCAACTGGCAGGCCATTTATCAACTTCTATCCTTTTGGATGAAATATACTCTTTCATTTTAGACAAACTAGTATACAGAATGAGAAAAAACGTTTCATAGATGGTAGTTAACACACCTGAATATTCTATTAGAAATTAATTACTTTGGCTTAGCATGGGTCTTCTTTTAAAAGGTGAACTATTTGAGGAAAGTTGACATGTTAAGCCAGGTATCAGGTGTTACCATACTTGGTGTGATTTAATCTATTTACATCTTCCCTCCTGACTCAAATCACATAAGGAAAATGAGAGAAATGGACCATTTATAGTGTGAGAAAATAGGAAGGAGGAGAGATTCAGGAAAGTATTGCCCTGACAAGATGTGCATACCTACCTTCAGTTCACTGAGAAGCACAGGTGGGGAGTTGGACAGGAAGAGGCAGAGAATGACAGTAAGGGAAGGACACAGAGAGACGAAGAGTTGGATTTGCAGGGCAGCTGGGCACCAAACGCAAAACACGATAACTTACCATTTCCCACAGTTGGGACACACATGGTAGCAGGAATAGTGTGTAGACCAGCACTTGTGTTCCAAAAGGATTTTTTATTAATCAGACCTATTTTTGACTAAACTAACCCTTCCCCACTCTGAATTTATATTTCTAGGTCCCAGAGAATATTGTTTACACTATCAAACTGGCAAAATTGAAAGACGTATTCATCTCCAGTGAGGGAGAAGGTACATGGAAATATACATGCTCACATATCTTGTTTGGGAGGAGAATAATTTAGTAGTGGTTATTCAAATTTAAAATATGTGTAACTTCTAATCCAGAAATTTCACTTCTAGCAATCTATCTTGCAGACATATTAACACAAATATTTATAAGATATTTTTACAAAGGTATTCAATGCAGCATGAAGTGGAAAACTGGAGATACCTAAATAAGCCACCAACAGGGGAACAGTGAGATCAGTCATGGAAGATAATACATATTATGGAATTCTACACTACAATTAAAAGATGCGCAGTGTATCTATACATACTATCTTGTTAAGAAGGAACTGTAAAACTGGTTGGGTGAAAAAAATGTTGCAAAATAGCATTCATAGTATGATCAGATATTTGCATTGGAAGGTGAATGAGTGAATGGAATGGGTGGAAGGGTGGGCAGACGGATGAAAGGAGGGAAGGAGGACAAGAGCTAGGGAGGGACTGGGGAGGGAGGGGAAGAAGGGAGAGATAATAGGAATGAATAATAGAGACATGAGTACATTCGACAAACTGTCAATATAGATTATCTGTTGGTTTGGGAATGAGGAGATGAGAGAAATGTACTTTCATTTTTAACTTTCCACTCACTGTTGGATTGTTTGAATTTTTTATAAGGAACATATACTACTTTCATAATTAAAAACCACTGAATAGTTTTCCAAATTGAAGGAATATTGTGTGCCTTCCTTTCAAGCGGAATGAAAGCTGAACTTCAAGGATGGAGGTTAACATCTAAATTAGTCTTCCCCTGGCTCCATGGGCAAATTCTGGCTCACTATTTTCCCTCTGCATCTCAGATATTTTCTCAAATGAGACCAATGGTAAGTACACTAAAGAAAAACCCTAGAAATATATACACAAAACTACTTCAGTTATAAAGAAAGTCCCCCTCTGGGATCAAACAGCCCCTGCCAAATCTCTAGACCAGTGGTTCTCAAATTTTAGCTGCACTGGAATAACCTGGAGGGCTTGTTAAAACACAGTGTTTCTCATTTAGTTTGGGTGTAGGGCCTGGGAATCTGCATTTCTAACAAGTTCCTGGGTGATACTGATGCTGGCTACTCCAGGGACTATACTTTGAGAACCACTGCTCCAGGTGAAAGAAACTATTTGGTAAAGACAAGTAATAATGTGAGTAACCGGATTTGATAAGGACCAGAACCAACCCTGCTACTTCCTAAGCATCAATTTCCCCCAGGAAAATGGGTTCCTAATCCACTCTCCAGCATAAGCCACAGGATGATGGACCCTGTGAGACTGTAGACCAGGCATGCAAAACATCTACATACAAAATGTCCAGCCCCAGTCCCTTAAGAGAAGAAAACTCACCTTCTGAGAAGATGATGTTGTCATTGCACTCATCAGCACTGCAGGAACACATAAAGAAAGTCTCGCCAAACTTTTTTTTTTCCTTCATAACGCACTTTTTAGAAGCAGCATCTTCCAGAATAAAATCATGGTAGGGGAGCTTGGGGTCGTGGCAAACCGTCTCTAGCGTTATGTTCTCATCATTCTTTCTCCTAGAGTGCAGTTCATTTAGCGGTGGGGTGAATGGGGAGGAGAGAAAGAGAAAGAGAGAATGAATGACATTGTCTCTGGACAGAAAAGCAATCTGGACTATTTTTCCTTCATGAAGCTGTTCCTAACAATGGCAGCTGGTTCCTGTTCTCCAACATTAGCAGGTTGTCCTATAGTCTCCTGTGCATTTTCTGCTCATTTATGTTTTTCCTTTGCTTATTTTCAGAACCCACTTGTGATTATAAATATGATGGCTTTCCTTGGGGGCAGTCCTGCTGGAGAATTTTGCACATTAAATCTTAATTAAATCATTAAAGAGGGCAAAGGAAAAAAAGAACATTCATAGGTGCTCAGGATAATTTTAAACCTTCCATCCTAAATGTACTGCAAGGCTCTCATCACATCCCTAGTTCATTTGTCTAACTAAACCGTTCTCAAAGAGCATGCCTGGGCAAGTAGTCACAGTTCCTCTTTTTTTGTTTGCTGGGCCCAGCAACAAAAAAAAGGGGCATATTCCATGTCAGCAGCTGGTTCTACCAAGAAAAACGGGAAGAAACATCCCACATAAAGAAGTGCAGTTTCCAGAATTATAGAAAGGAGTAACAGAGAAAAAACAATTAAAACACACAGGAAAGAATCTCAAGGTTTCTTCGTTTACAGTTCAATGAAATATTTTACACCGTCATAAACTGATTACTTTTACATTTTGTATCCCTTTGCATCACATATTTGGAAACTAATTCAGCTAAGGGCTCAGAGAATCTCTCACAAAGTATTTTCCTTGGGCCCTAGGAAAAAGCTCAGTTGGCTCTAAATGTACATTACATTTTTAAATGACATGATTAATGCCCACTATTATAAATGCAAAAGCCAAAATAAAAGTCTGACATCCTCAGAAAAGGGCATCACCTCTCTGCCCACTTCCCTCTGCTCCCTCCTGGATGACTCTGTCCAACACCAAGGTTAGTCTGACATCCTCCTTCCCATCTCTGCCCTTCTCAGATGCAAAACCTGTTGTCTTGAATGGCATTCTCTATATCTAGAGGAAGAGCTGAGGGAAGGGCTAATTAGGTCCAGTTTCGCTAGTGTCATCTTCCATGAAAAAGATTCTAAGCCCATGCATATGAGGGCACACATGGGCCAAAACATGCATGTGCTCACTCACTACCTCCGCCCCCAACGCACACAAGCTCACTGCTCACAGCAAGGGAAATGGAAGGCAGACTGGAAGCAAGAGGCAGGTAAGACACAACTTTCACCTGGAAAAAAAGTGGGCCATCCCCATGAGAGAAAAAGTGACTCTGACTAGTACCACCTTCTTAGTACTTAATTCAAGGACACTAAACAACCATATGTCAACAAGGAGATATAAGAACAAGAGTGTGGGTGAGGACAGCCCGACCAGGAATGGAGCCAGTGTTTATGATATCCATGTGGCGCAGAGTCGACTTTAGCAGAGGCACACACGCCCGTTTGTGAAAGAGCTCAAGGAGTCTGGAACTAGAACTCCAGAAGGCACGAGAAGAGTAAGCCCCCGCTTGGTAGGTCCCTGCTGTCACAGGAAGAACGACAGTCAGAATGCTTACCCTAGGCTGGCTATCAGGGCACCAAATGAAACTAAGTGACATGATCATACAACAAATGATGTATATTTTAAAATCTACCAATTCTTAACCCCAAAACTACTGGGCAGTCTTTGCAAAAGTTTTGGCCACAGAACAAGGGCACCTCTCTCCCTGCCTTGAATGGTTGTGTGTGTGTGCATGTGTGTGTATGCGTATGTAGGTTGCTTTTTGTTTTAGGTAATAAAATGAAGGCATGCTGAGTCTTCTACGCTCCCAGGAAAAAGTATGGTCCCTTTTCCTTGTGAAGATTCTAGAGGCCAAAAAAGGAACTGTGAACCATGAAGTACAGCTGCTCTGTAATTACTGGCAGTTCTTTCAGAGCCTCTTGTTTTCCACCTCCTAGCTGCTTAGAGAACTAAAATTGTAGAGAGAAAACAACTATAATCCCCGGGCCTGGGTAAAGTCTGTAACTGCCTTCTCCACTCACTCCTATAAGAGTGCTTCCTGCCAGGCAGAGCTAACTTTTCAAAGCATCTTTGGATACAGCTGAGCACAGAAAGGATAAATACAATGAAGTAAATACAGACTTCTTTTTTTGTCCTGCAACATTTGCTCTGAGCCATTGAACAGGTTGTCAGTACCTATGAAAAGAAGAACCACCATAATAAAATTAATTTTGATTTTAAAATATTTCTATCCTTGGAGGAGCTTAAGCATTTTACATGGAATGGGTGCACAGTTGACATTAGATAATAAATGAATGAATCAATGAAAAGAACACTAAAATTAATAAAAACATTGGAATCCACAACCAGAGTAGAGCCTTTTGATTTCCACCTTTGGCTACTTTTACAATAGCTGCTTGTCTTAGTTTGGGTTTCATAGAAACAGACTGAGGCCAAGACTTCTGTGCAGCAGGTTTTCAGAGATGCACCCATGAGGGATCGGAGGAAGCAGTATTGCACAGAGAGAGGGGCTGAGCTGCAATGCAGGTTGCACCAGAAGCCTCAGCTGACCCCTAGGAAGCTCTGAAACTGACATGGTTCTTCAGAGTTGTCCCATATTGAAGCAAAGTGGCCACAAGATGCTGGCTGCCCATGGAGAGGGTCCAAGGTGAATGGAGCAGCTCCCACCAGTGGAGCGGAAGTCCCTGCTGAGACTTAGGGGTGATCCCCCAGCAGCCAGCATTCCCAGGGAGTGAATGCCCCAGTCCTAAGCAGGAATCACGGAGGCACACCACAGCACGCACGGCTCTTCCCTTCTCGTCAGCGACACCCCTGCTCCACAGCAGAATTTGCCTTTGCCAAGGCAGGTCAGAAGGATGTTCACCGTATTTACTCTTTATAGGTGGGACACAGGGGAGACAGGGAGGCTTCCTTTCTCCCACATGTTCACATTTTTCAAGATTAGCAAAGCCTCTATTCCAGAGACACTTGATTCACATTCAATCATTTGGGCTTGTATTACCGCTCAGGAAAAAAATATCTTAATTAAAGAGCCTGTTTTTGGTAGCAGAAGTAAGTTCTCACATCACAGTGGGCATTTAAGTAACCACAGGGGGAAGTGTCGAGGACACCTAGTCTGGTGTCTCAGTCTTTCCTGCACTCTATTTGGCACAAGGTGGTTCGGCCTCTCCTGAACTTCACTTGACACTTCCAGAGAAGGAAGTCTGTTCTCTTCTTGGGAAACCATGATTGTAAAAACGTTTAAATTTATGCTGAGCACATGTCTGTCCTCTTGTAAATGTTATGGATCCTCCCTCATCCCTTCAGAGTTATGCAGAACATGCTTATTATATTTTCTACCTGAGAGCCTTTCAATTTCTCTGAACAGAACCCATGTCCTTTCTTCACTGCACTAATCATGTCTAACTGCCTAAGCCATTTCTCAGATGGCATGCTTTCTAAGCCTCTAACCACACTGGTCCCTCTCCTCTGAATACATTCTTTGTCAAAATCTCTTCTTCAAAAGTATTGCCTAGAACTGGACATGCGTCAGGCAGGAAGGTACAGCAAGCTGTCATGACAAGTCTTTGCTGTTAACATTCCTTTAGTTCTTAAGAAACCAGTGCATCCCCTGGTACGTAAGGAAACTTGCAAGGTTATTAGATCTATCATCAAGGCTAACCCTATGTGGTCTGAATACAGTCTCAAAAGACTCATTCTCAAAAAACAGGAAGAGATGTTTGGATTTATAGTCTTGTTTGCCAACTGGCCAGGAGACACATAAGCTAATTAAAAAAAAATAGCCGATAAATTAAATACATCAGAATAAGTCTGTAAAACGTCATATCTCATTAATGAATTTACACATTTTTATAAAGTTGGGACTCTTTTAATGATCACGGTTATCTCTTGCTCATGCTCTCAATCCATAACCATGAATAAGTCAAATGATTCACGAGTACCCACTGTGAATGTATGAAGAATTATTTGAGATGTTGTGTACGTGTGTATGGGTTGTGTTGGAGGGAATGGGGTTGGAGAGATTGAGATGGAGAGATGAAGAAAGAGAGTGGAGAATCCGATCAAGAGAAATATGAAGTTCCGACCCAAGAGAGAAATGTCATATGTAGCCCAATGGTTATATGAGAGACCAAGGAATGGACTGTTTTTCTGGTTCCCCTAGCAGCTTCCCCATTTGGGGGAGGTGACTTTTTTTTCCAACAACCAATCTTTCATTTCCTCTCCTTCCACAACATAGACCTGAGATTGCCTCAGTAGAACAAAGCTCCTGGTGTCACTGTGGGGTACTGAGAGGTATCAGTCAAATGAGTAGTAAGTGGCAGATCCCTCTTCTTGATACAAGAAAGGGTTTACAGATTTATTATAAATACTAAAGAGCATCTTATATACTGTCATGCACACATAAACACACACATACATATACACACGTGTGCGTGTGTGTGTTTGAGAGGGTATAGAACGTCTCTGGAAACTACATTTAATAACTGAAAGATAAATGGTCCAAAGGCAAGAGAAATGGGATAAGTGTCTACTACATTTAGAGGATGGAGATACACTGACTCTACATACCACCAACATGCATTACTTATTAATATAAAAGGAAGAAAAGAGAGAACGATTTCTTGCAAAGGCCCCCTTACCATACTGCCACACAGACTTCTTGTGGCTTCTCACAGATGGATGTGATGCTGCAGTTGCTCACGCATGACTTCTGGTTGTCACAGGTGGAAAATCTCACATCACAAAATTTACACAGTTGTGGAAGCTTGACCGCACCATTGTTGTCAGTGACCATCATGTCATTATTAACTAGGGGAAAAGAAAGATATATTAAATAATTATCCAAGTGCTAGGCAGCCTGCCAATGAATTCCTGAAGACGCTATGCAATTTCAAACGAATTTGATATCATGAGAATAATATGGAGAAAGGCAAAATAATTCCTTCACATCAGATCAGAATTCCCTCACGTGTGCAATTTGTAACAAAAGCCAGTGTACGGTGGTGGAGGGTAGAAAGGGGGTGGTAGTGGTTGGGAAGCCGCTTGCTTTTGTCAATGGGCATCATGAGGCCTGCTTTCTGTAACCCTGTCACTCAATGAAGAAACATAGACTGGCCCACTGCATAGTACTGGGTGCTGGGTGCATAAAGAAAAGCACCCTTAAGGAAATTATAGTTTAACTGGGGAAACAGACCAGGTCAGAGTAACCCAAAATAGAAGGAAGCACTAGGGATGTGGGAGCCAGACAAGTGTCACCGCCCAGATGGGCAGAGAGAGGTCACAACCAAGTGGAGTCGTGAAGTACAAAAGGTAGCGGGGAACTCAAAGGCGAGACTGTCAGTGGAGGCACAAGACTTTGCCATCATTGCTCTGACTTACTCCTTACAGAGCTATAAGGGCCTCTGTGCAAGGGACTGGTGCTACTGACTTCTCTCTGTTGCTCTGAGGAAAACTGGTGCATTTACTAGCACTTACTGAGAGCCTCCCAGTCACAGTGCCGAGCAATGGTGAGGCATGCAGTCCTGAAGGCAAGTAAAGGCTGATTCCATCTCAAGGATGTACCTCCTGCTGCCTCTACGACCGCATCCTTTATCGCCACTACCACCGTTGAAGTCACGTGGGTCTTTCCGGGAAGAAGCCAAGCTCATTCCTTCCTCAGGCCTTTCACTTCCTATTACCTTAGTCTGGCTTCTTGTCACCATTCTGGTCTCTGACTACATGTCACCTCTTCATCCTAAAGCAACCTGTAAGTAACTATCACAAGGACTCTGTTTTATCATCTGCACAAACTATCTGGATCATGTACTTGCTTACAATCTATTTATCAAAATGTAAGCTCCATGAGACTTTATCTACCTTTGTTTATATATTATATCTCCAGTGACAAAAAGAGCTTTTAATATAGAAGATACCCCAACCTATTTATTGAATAAATGAGTGAACAGATGAAAACACATGGGCAGGAACAGAAAGAGTTCACATTTGGGCCTTGATACCATGTGGCACAGCATACAGAACTTCATCACTCCGATTAGACAGGAGTCTGCTTGTAACTGTGATCATCATCCACATTCATTCAATAAAATATTGACGACAGATTTCTTTACGACACACATGTTGTGTGCTGAGAGGCAATAAAAAAGATCTAACACCCCATTCCCCATTTTTTCTTTGATGAGATCTATTTCCATTGGTGATGGTGGTAATTAAAGAAATAAGTTTGGAGAGTCATATGAAGTAAGACAAGGCTACTAGGCACTCAACCAACACACATGAATTAATGCTTACATTATATGCTAGGCTAAGAAAGATTAAGCACTTAGACTGCACAGACACTAGACTAGTCGCTGGCCCTTAGGAAGCTGGGAGATACTTTCCCAAGGCATCACCTTTGGGGAGGCCTGAGCAAAACCTCCCCACTTTCTCCCTGTGTTACGTGTGCTCCTGCCTAGAGAGGACCATCTTCAACACCCTTCCATGGGCACTTTCTGTCCTGTGAATTTTAGGTTTCTGTCTTTGATACTTTGCCCTGCACCTTTCTTTGTAGCTTAGGCATAGCACCTGTTTCCTGGGTTTCTAAAAATATAAACATACATAAATTTAAGATTTGCTTTCTTGTGGTAACAGTAAATATAGAAGAAAAAAATAAACCCATTCATCCCTCTCAGGCCTCAAGTTCACTTCAGGAAGTATATTTTTAGGTAGAAAACTATTTTGAAATTCTCAGTGTCTCCCAGACCAAGAGCTCTATGCTTGGCTAAAAATACAGGCAGAAATGCTCTCTGAATCTTGTGTTAAATTTGGGACTAACACAACAAGGAATACATTTTTTTCTACAATGGTTATATTTGGATCCATTTGTCAACTAATTTAATCTTTTTGATTTCCCTGTAAGATATTGTGAAAGCAAAAAAAAAAAAAAAAAAAGTGAGGCCATATTTTGTTTATTTGATACGTATATATACATACACAGAGTTTATTTTGGACAAACATTTATTTGCTGATTAGACAGCTTTGTTGTTTTTAAATACAAAGTCAGACCTCTATGACCTGTAACTCAGCCTTCCAGCATCTTAGAATTTTAGCCTAGATTAGTGGTTATCAACTTTGAGGGCGTATTGGAATCAATCATCTGAGGAGCTTTAAAAAATAATGAAGGCTGGGTCCCACTCCCACATATTTTGATTTAATTATTCCAGGGGGTGGCTTGGGCATCAGAATTTTTAGAAGCAACTCCTTGATAAAGCTAGAAATTCCCTTGTGAGACACATGCACCCAAAGAGGGGTGATTAGCTCTTTTACACCTCAGATAGAAAGCAATCCCTTTCTGGCCTGGCCAATCCTTTTCTAGCAAAACCTCAGAAGTGTGAGAAAAGTGACAGGAGTCAGGAGTGATAAGATAGAAACGAAAACAGATGAGACTGGTGCTGGGAGCAGCGGTGGCAGCCACAGGTACGTTGACAAGTGTAAGTGGTTTAGGTTCGATGCCTGCAAAACATAATCAACAGGGAAGAGACAAAAGGACTGTTCAATGAGAAGGAAGGAAGGAGGAAGGAGAGAGAGAAAGAGAGAGAGAAAAAGTAGGGGCCACCGATTTGCACCATCCCGGGTGCACCACCACGAAGGGCCCTGGAGGTGTGCAGGTGAGCAGCGCATGCTGCCTTCGGGGGAGGCCCAAAAAGAGAAAGCCTCTCTGTTGAATTTTGAAAAAAAAAAAAAAAAAAAAAGCCAAACAGCCAACTGCACTCCATTCTTGCAGGCATAGGCATACAGGGGGGAAGGGGCAGTGTACAACAGGAATTTACAAGGATTGAGCACCTACTGTGTACTAGGAAAAGTGCTTACATTATAGCGTATCACTTCACAAGTACCCAACCAGGTACGCCTCATTTTTCTCCTTGTTACAGCAAAAGCTACCACTGCTAAGGCTTGACCAACATTTGTTTCTTTTGAAAGCCTTTATGCAGGGCATGTTCACCACCGGCTGGTGATTCCCTGTTGGGTGACCCCAGGAATCTCCCCACCTTAACAATTCTGGCCAGCCGCTGAAGTCTCATAAATTTCCAATCTTTGCTTTAAGCCAGTATTCTCTTTCCTCTATGTGATGTAGGCCCTCAGGTCCTTTGTGCTTTGCGTACTGGTAGGTCAGGTTCAAAGGGCAAAGCTACTCTGACCTTTGCTAGGGTCACCTCGGTTTGATAAAAACCTTACGAACTCATTCTGGGGTGAGGGAAGAGAAACAAATACAAAGTTTTGCTCATCATTTCCAATGGTTCACAGATTCCCAGAGGCTTATAAGCTCCAGCTGAAGAATCCCAGGCCAAACCCAGAATCCTCGAGAGTCACCGATAACCTGCCAAGCGGTATGCTGCTAATCAGAGTAGGATGGGGGCTCTGGGGTGGGAGGGTGGTGGGCGTCTGCTGGGTATACAGCGTTGCATCTGTGCACCCCAATCCACAGGAAAACATGGTGTCAGTCGCGACCTCACATATCAAGCAGCATCTCCTTATGTTTGGTACATAATGTTTGAGAAGCCAAAGGAATGGAGAGCAAACACATACATTTTGAATAGCTAGGAACAAAGATATTACTCTAAATAACAATACAAAACACACCTAATTAACAAACCCTAACCCAACTTCAAAATTACTTCCAATCCAGGTTGTTAAATTACTCTAAGTATGTTTAGCTAAGAGGTCCTCATATTAAGGCAGTATATAGTCTGCTGTCTGTATCTGTGGGTTCCACATCCATTGATTCAGTCAACCGTGGATTGAAATTAAAAAAAAAAAAAATGGCTGCGGCTGCACTGAACATATACAGACTTTTTTTCTTGTTCTTATTCCCTAAACATACAGCATAACAACTATTTACATAGTATTTACATTGTTTTAGGTATTATAAGTGTTCTAAAAATGATTTAAAGTATACGGATATACACTGACTATATGCAACTACTATGCTATTTTGTTTATTTATTCGTTTATTTTTTAGTTGCCCTGGGCAAGTGGATACTGTGCCATTTTATATAAGGGACATAAGCATCTGTGGATTTTGGTGTTCTTGGTGGTTCTGGAACCAACCCCCATGAATGCCAAGGGACAACTGTACTTTAATTCCTATGGACCCTCTGTGAGCAACAGACCATCCTTAGGGAATTTTCTACCTATAACAGGCAACTTAGTTATTCATAAGTTCTCCAGAAATAGGTTCCAATAAGAATGCCTCTCCCCTAGAAAGTATGCATTAAAGGAAGTGAACATGGGCAGTTTCTCTCGGCATATGATAATGTCACATGGCCCATTATATTTCACTTCTCTTCAAACAAGCCCATGAGTAATAGCAAGACCTTTGCTCTAGGTCATACTGCCTTCCTCATTTTATCTCACATTTTCCCCAAACTCGTTGCTTACAGACAGAGGTTCCAGGTCTCGAGAATATGAATTAAGTGCTTAGCTGTGTCTATTTCTGGTACAGTACTATTGTCTTTGAGGGTCAAATGAGCAACCTAATAAGGTTTAGACTTATTTCAGATAAAAATTAGGAATTTTGAATATGACTTCTTAGTCCAAATCTTTACATTGGTGTCTACTATTAGCTGAACCGTTAGGTAAAATCTCAAGATTTCACAAATAATCCTAAACACTTTGTCAGGAATACATTCATGTATCTTTGAATTCATGCATCTATCTATTGTTTTCTGGTAAGTTTTGGAAGGACTTCAGAATTTATTTATTCCACAAACACCTGTGGAAGTCTTGTTTTGTGCTATATATTTCATAGCAGGCCCACTGAAATTGATACGATTAAATGTAGCATCTCAAAGAGTAATCCAGGACCAGCGCACAGAACTCAATATGCCTTAGAGCAGTGCTTCTCAAATGTTAATATGCACACAGATCCCTTGGGAATATTTTTAACCTGCAGGTGTGGGGTAGCATATTGGCCTCAAGCAATTGTAGGGGCTGGCAATTCTGAAATTTATAGGGCAGACTGGCGGGCTGGAAATTCAGACAGAAATCCATGCTGCAGTTTTAAGACAGAATTTCTTCTCTGGGAAACCTCAGGTTTTGCTCTTCAAGATTTCCAACTGATTGGATGAGGCCCACTCACATTATTGAGGATAACCTCTTTTACTTAAATTCAACTGATCACAGCTGTTAATTACATCTAAAAAATACCTTCAGAGCAAACTCTAGGTTAGTAGGTACCAGAGCCAAGCCAAGTACTCATAAAACTGACCATCACAGCCAGGAAGTGAGATGCTACTCCCAGGTGACACAGAGGCCACCAGTCCACCCCACTTTGAGCAGGAAGGCTGTGGAAAACCCAGTTTTGACTGGTAATTGTTTCCCTTTCTTCACTGATTTTAGTTTTAACAAAATTAAATACCTATTCCTCACCTTTTTACAGGCAATTCTCATCTTACAGTTCTTTCCATCTGCTTTTCTCTTGAGCCTGACCTCTTAAATGATCACAGGCCCAGAGGCCCTGATCACCATATGGGCCTGGAATTGAAAGACTTGTTCTCTAAAAGAAGGTTTTTAATTGCAGTTGGCATTTCAGAGTCAGACACTGAGGCAACCATCTGGCATACAGCTGCCATGGCCCGTGATGCTGGCAAAAAACACCCACAGCCCTTGAGACCAGGCGGGACAAATCTATTGGCTGGTCACACACTTTCCCCACAAGGAACAAAGCAGCAAGTTAAGCAATCTAGGAGGATTCCCTGTATAATTCTTCATGAAAGAAAGGCATTCCCAGTCCAATCAAATGCTTTGGTCAATTACTACAACCAACCGACCAGACAAAAAACAACTCATGATTAAATCAAAGATAGCAACATTTTAGGGATATTTCCCTTCTCTGAACATCTGCACGTAGTAATTGGAACTTCTAATACAATACAATACCTTCTTTTCAGTTTTAAAAATGTGTCCAAACTCTAACTCCCTATGTAATTATAAGTATCTCAAGAAAGGAGAGGTGGGGCTTTCCTTCAAGGGACAGTTCCACACAGCCTCTGGGGCACAGAATCAGTAGTGGAGAAACCATCACTCGGCTAACAGGGAAAGAAGCTCTTGGTGTGTGCAGGAAAGAAACTCAGACAAGTGGCCTGAAAGTGTCAATTCTCCTTCTCATGCAAATGTTTTTTGTAGTAATAATACTTTTTGAAAACCTTCCAAGGATGGCATAATTAATACTCTAAAATCTCTGTGAAATGGTAATGTCTCATAATCCTGCTTTGAAATAGTAAGTGCTAAATAAATGCCAGAAAAATGAAAGCCATTTTAAATCACTATCAATGTTCATTGGTAACAAATGGTATATCCCACAAGTTCTCTACACTGTGGTTGTAAAAAAAAAAAAAAAAAAAATGCTGCTTTAAATACTAGTTCCTGACCATGTCACCAGAGAATAAGCTTTAAAATCAAAGCATGCCAACCCCATTGCTAACAAGAGAAATGCACATCAAAAATACATACCACCTAACTCATACTGAAAAAGATCAAGCAATCAGATAACACAGTGAGCTGGGCAAGGTGTGAGGAAACAGGCACTCTCATCGTGCTGGTGTGTAAACCAGTCTAACTCCTCAGGAGTATCCGTTGGTGATATCTATCAAAACTACAAATGCAAATAGTCTTTCACCTAGCACTTCCGCTTCTAAGAATATATGATATGCATTGATAAATTCCCTGCAGTATTATTTATGCAGGCAAACAATTTGCAAACAACCTAACAGTTTACCAACAGAGGACTAGTAAAATAAATTAGGCCCATCCAAACAAGGTTTAACATGCAATGGTCAAAAAGCAGGAGGCAGCTCCATGTGTCTATCTTTGTAAGTGTTGATGCGCAGGCTATAGCATTCAAGAAAAAAAGCAAGGTGCAGACCAAGGTGTAGAGTGATCTGGGCGGGATATCTTCTACTACCCCTAGGGATCTACTCTCCACCGTTGGTCACCTGACTCTGCCCAGGAGGCCGATCTTTATGGACAACGTTAACCAGCTCTCTGGCCCTCCATTTCCATTAAATTTGGCCAACAAGGAAGCTTAGCAGCACAGAAGAGGAGCAAAGGGAGTGCATTTAAGGTATTTGTGCCCTGGCTCCCTCCCTGTGGAACCTTCACCAGCTGGCTGAGTCCCTCACCTGAAGATCACAGGTTCTCTTGAGGCAGTCGATTCCAAGATGTACTTCTTCCCTCTCCTTGCCCCTTTGGGCCGAGGGAGTCAAGACAGCAATCACAAGTCCCAGGTTTCTGCATTATGCTTTCTCCACTACTGTGGTGGTTTCCTTTGACCCTGTCCACACTTTTATAAATAGTCCTTTACCAAACTCTTCTCAAATCTTCCTAATTCAAGGGTGCCCTCTGTTTGCAGCTGGAACTCTGACTGACACACCACACCAAACTGACGCTGTTTGCATTTGTTGTTTTTTAAAGAATAGAATGCACACACACACAACACATACACACGTAGACTATCTATTTACACTTACATATGTAGACCATCTCTGGGAGCAGATCCAAGAATGTGGGAATCAAACATTGTTTGGCTCTACAAAATGAAATGAATGGCCAGAAAACTAAGGTGGAGAATAAACTTTGTATTTTATGCCCTTTTTTTATTTTTGAATTTTCTATCATTTTTATGTACTTAAACATTGTTTGAATTTAAAATAAATGCAAGGCAGACTCTGCTATGGCAGATGTGTGTGGCTTTCATTCAAGTGATGGTTGCACATGGTCTCTGGGGCACCAGGATGAGCAGTGGAGAAACCATCCCCTATCTGATAGGGTGACCAGGGTGTAGGTAGGAAATAGAGAGATAAGTGGCCCCAAAGCATTGATTTTCCTTTTGATGCAAGTGTTTTTGAAATACTAATACTGTTTTTAAAACCTTTCAAGAATGACATAATCAACACTCTAAAATCTCTTCGAAAAGGCAGGGAAATCACCTACCCAAAAACGTAGTAAGAAAAGATATATATATTTTTCCACACTGAAACTGCCTGTCACCTGGTCAACAATTAAGAATATCAAATGTATGTGCTATTCCCCACCCAACAAGAGATACAAACACCAGCCTGGTTCATTCCCTCCTACAGCTTATACTCTAGTTTGAGAAGCAAAATTAACAAATGCAACCTAATACGAACCAGTTACTTGCCTTGAAATGCCAACATGAGGTAAGAAATGGAGAGAGAGCCGAACAGGAAAATATCCAGTTTCCTTAAAGGATGGGTGGTTCTGAGAGGCTGGGGAAGAAAGAAAAGTTTCTCCAGGTTGAGAACAGAGCTCACATCAGCAGGAATTGGGCAGAATGAGGGAGCACAGTGATCTAAAGGTCAGACTCTGAAGGCAGAGAAGTAGTCAACCCACATGCATCCCCCATTTTACAGATGGAAAGGCTGAGGCACAAGAATGTTTTGGGGGTGTACACAGTTAATAAGACTGGTTGTCCAAAACTAGGTTTACAAAAGGCAAGATGAGGAGGCAAAGAAAAAGTCCCAGAATAGAATCCCAGCCTTTGTCCACCTACACTCATAATATAAGTCTTCTGGTCTAAAAGTGATCTGAGTAAACTTGATGCTTAGTTTAAAAACTTAACAGTCGAGGGCTGGCAAATAAACCACAGAATCTGGGCAGCTGTAGACCATCTTAATATAATTCCAGCCTAAATTCACTATTATGGAGGCAATTACAAATGAACTGGAGAGGGTGTGTGTGTGTGTGTGTTTATGTGTGAGATTTTCCCCTGTCTGGACTTGTTCAACTGAGGAAGTTTAGCTTTGAGGGTTTGGGTTTCAGTAGCCTTTTGGCTCATGTCTTTAATTGTTCACTATGATTGCTATAAAAAAACTGCGTAAACAGAAGTTTGTATTCACCAAGCAATTAAAGTAAGGGATTAAGGAATGATACCCCGTGTTTCAAAGAAATCAATCCAATGGGGTACTTTAAATTGAAAACTTGACTGTCCCTTTAAAGTAGGATTTTTAAAAACGTAAATTACAAGAACTTTTTAAAAGTCATCTATAGAATAAAACAAGCTATAGCTGAATGGAAAAGTAATTGGCTTTCTCTACTGACAAACATAAAATAACTGATCTGTAATTGCAATTGCATCCTTTCCTATTTAACACTCTCCAGCCTGAGTAACTCCAAATAACTCCTAAAAATGCATACTCTGGTTTTTTTGCTCATCCCTGAATTTCTTGGATCGAATGAAGTACAGTTTGAGTTCCCCCAACACTTGCTGAATTCTCCTCTCTTTTTTGGGGGGTGGTGAGAGGGATATATGTCCCAGAATCAGATACCAATCAGGTCACATAACAGGAAACAAAACCTAAACATTTAAAAAATGACTCTTACAGGTAGAAATTATATCCTTGCCAAAGGCAGTATTTCAGAATACTAGCATTCTTTCCATATTCAAAAAGCTGGAACACTTTTAGCACTCTCAATCATGTTCCTTCATCTTTAATAGGGATCACGTGAGTAAAATACACTCCTGAAAGCTAGGGAGACATGAGCAATTTGCAGTAAATACGGTCCTCAACACATGGCATTTTTAGTTTTTCACTGATAAAGCTGATTTTAACAGTGCATTTATCTGGCAAAGCCTGACTGTAGCAACTATGGGATGAGGGAAAAATCAGAATATAGGGGCTGGAGCTGAAGAAAAGAGGAAGCCAGTCGAAAATTAATTAAGCCACATCAATGCAAATGGATATCGTATACCAAGTGAGGGAGCAGAATGCGGCACCGTTTCATGAACTGTCAAAATAATAACTTTATGCTTGTGTTAAGAAGTGCTTTAAAGTTGGTACTTTATATAAAGTGATAGCAACTGAGGAAACAATTCTGCCTCAGTTGAGAGGACTTGGATGGTGTTCTGTAGCGACAAGGAAAATAACCGAGAGATTACTGAAAATAAAAGATGATTAAATAACTTTCTTGGTGACAGTCAAAACAACTTTGGTAAATGGCACAGTCTAACAGAGGCAAGATAATGAGCATACGATTTACGGAGTTTTATAACATTCCAATTCAACTAAATGATTTGTTACCAGAAAAGTTAGTCAACATAAACAAATATGCACTATTTGCTCTGTGACAGCCCTCATATTAAACTCCTTAGAAAGGGTGGACAGTGTAAGACATGGTCCTTCCTCAAGATGCTTATGCTCTTCTAGGGAATTTTAAAAATGCACAGAAATGATCTTTATTAAAAGAACTTTGTAAATGAAAAAGGTCTATATGAAGATGTGCTTTTTAATTAAGTTATTCATTTAGGATTGAAACAATACTTTAAGGGATGAGGCACCTTAATGGAAAATGCAAAAACTAATACAAAATCTGATAAGAACAGATTTTTTAAAAGGTAATGACTATTAGAGAAGCAGAAAAATAAGCCCCCGAGATGAGCCATTTGCTTCAACTAAGCGTGGACTTTGGTCCGAATATCAATTTCCTATGAGGTTAGAATTTTCACTGATGAATTTCTCGATGGAAGCTTTTCCCCCTCTTTTTCAAAATATGCTGCAGGGTTCTGGTGCATGCCCAGGGCCTACAAAGGTTTTTCAATTAGTTTTAGTAAACAAGTGAAAATATTGGTCAAAACAGATGATTTCTATATTTTCCTCTGGAAAAGGGCCCGAAGTACTACCGTATTTGGGAAAGGCATCCCTTCAAAGGGTGATATAACGAGGTCCAAGATGCTTGGTGTCTGACAAGCCAATTACTTGGCAGTAGACGGTGCCGGGAGAAGCTAAAGCAGAGACTGCCACGACAGGTGCCTGAGCTGGAGACGGTCCACAGGTTGTTCTGTTTGGCCTAAACTCTTCTCTTTTTAAAATGTGAACTAAGTTTTAAAGTTAGAAGATTGCACATGAGAAGGTTTTCCAACTCTCCTTAAGAAAATAAAAATATTTTGCAACAGTGGGCCGACATCATCCCATAACAACAGGCAGCTGGTGGTGAGGTGCGATGTTCCCCTGGAGAAGGTGCTTGCATCTCTCCTGCCCCGCCCCGGCAGCCACCTGAATTTTTACAACGAATAATTGTTTAACCTGCCCATTCCAATTCTCTCTTCTAATACTAGAGTTTTAACTGGAATGTAAAAACACATGATTTAACTCTCTAATATTGGTATTTGAAAATATGCATTCAATTCCCTAATGTGGATAATCACATTTCAGTTCAAGAAAAGGGGTCATCTACCTTAGAAATCAGATCTGTGGTGGAAATAATAATAATAGTTACTATCATCACCATTTATTCAATGCAGACCAAATGCTTAGTCCAGTACTAACCTGTCGTGATTATTTCATGTATACATCACAACCATGTAATTTTGTCATCACCATTTTATAGATGAGGAAATTAAGGGTCAAAGAGATGAAAATAACTTGTCCAAGGTCAATGAGAGACAGCTAATGAGAGACAAAGCCAACGGTGACACATGAGCCCTCATCCTTCCTGACACTACAGGAAAATAGACATTCTCATTATAAAATTCAACAGCCGAACTTTACACTCGTTCCACTAGAAAGCAAAGACACTGGATATGGCTCATAGGAGTTAAGGGAGTATGTAAGGGTCAGGGAAGCAGTAAATTTCTTATAAAAGAACTTTGGTTCTTTGTAATTACTTCACTTATTTTAGGAGACACATAAGGACAGCTTGGTGAAGCCCAAGAGTTCTAGGTCAAAAAGTTGAGTGTGGGTTCAGGCTCTGCCATGTACTAGCTGTGGGACTAGCTAGTAGTACAGACAAGCCACTTAGCTTCTAGGAACCTCCATTTCCTGATCTATGCAACTACCTTCCAGCATCAAGGTGAAGATCAAACATGCTTGAAGTACATGCGAAAATCCTGCAGACAGTAAAAAGTGCCACACAAGCACCCTCCCCTTAGAAAATTAACATTCCAGGCAATGCTCTCTCACACTGAAGAAAATTACAGGAAAGGAAGACAAGATAATTAAGAGTTTGGTGAATCTATTCCTACTCATCAACAGAATGCAGCAGTATGATGACTGCTAAAAAATCTTTCAGGAAATTTGAGTGAATAGACAAATTGAAATATAATATTTTTTCATTACCTCTGTGCTCCAAGGATTTCAAAGATATAATGGAATCAATCGTTGTTACAATAAAGTTCCCAAGAGTGCTTAGGATCTCTGAACAACCCTTCTAGAACCAAATAATCTGGTTTTAAAATATTGTTCGTAACCAGTGTGAAGTCTGGCAAATAGGCAGTAACCTGAGAACCAGGTTCAATTTTCAAATCCTCTGCTGACTCTTGCACATTTATCAAGCGAGAGCTCATCTGCTTTGGCTTTGAGACACTTAATATGCTATTTGGCAACATGCTAATAAAATTAGTCAGATTGACATGCAGAGATGGGGAGGCGATGAGGCGCCTTTAGATTGTGGAATTCTAAAATATTGAAATAAAACTGTGTTTGGCTTTCTTTCTCAAGGAAATAAAACTGTCATACTTTGATTCACAGCTGATGAAAGAATTAGAGAAGAAAATGAGCAACAACTTTATTAGATTTTTAGGTATCTAGTTAAGTTGTGTTCTACGCCATCCAGATACATGGAAAGCAACATGTCTTAATCTCTTCTCCTTGAGGTCATTTCCTCATGTAAAAATTAATTGTGTAACACTGCTATACGATTTCTCCTGGAGGAGAATTCATCATATTGGGAGTGGAAGCAGATTACAATAGAGAATGCTCTGAAGTGACCAAGAGCTGGCTTTGTGTTCACGGGCAGTTACTCAACCACTCTCCGTGCCTGCTCTCTGACCAAATAGGTGGGCTAGACATGATTGTCTTTAAGGTCCCTTTCACTTTGAAAAATAGCACAAAAAGGACAAAATGGCATGTTCAGATTCACTTTGGCTTCTAAGATAACACCAAACACTTTGAAACCTCCCCCTTCATGTTTTTTTAAGCAGAGGAAGTGAAATAAAAAAGAAACAAGTTTCAAGCATTGTTAAGGCTTCTAGAAAGGACAACAAAGGGCAGGAAATTTGAAACGAAATCTGAGAATCTGCCCTTAACCTGGGCAATTTTACTTGCTTTCTCAGAGTGCAATTAGATTAAAAAGCATAAGGGGTTTTGGAGCAAGACTCCAGATGGAAAGTGAGGCAATATGATCAGCACAGGAACTTAGTGGGAACGCTGGAGTACAATGTAGATCAGAAATAAGAGCCAGAGTGCAAGTTCAAGAAAGATTACCATCTTACTCAATGCATTACTGAGCCATGTGGGTCCTTAACTTCCTTCATGGATGTGACAGGTCACAGGGCCTGGGTTAAATATGAGGCAGGGCCAGCTACATAATTTGTGGGGTTAGTGCAAAATGAAATTGCAAGGTCCTTGGTCTAAAACTAGAAAAAAAGTGCTATTAAAGGTTCTAAAATGTTAAAAAAAAAAAAAAAAAAAACAAGTGTAAGGTTGTTCTTTGCCTTTCCTGGTCATTACTCACTACTGTCAAGACCTTAATGTTATTTTCAGTAAACAGCATAAAGATCTCTCACGTGGTAAGTAGTTGCGACTTATACGATGCTACCCTCCAAGCAGTAAAAAATCTACTCCCCTTCAAGTCCTTGTAATTCCACTAAAGTTGGTGTTTTAGTATGCTTGTGCTGCCAAAACAAAATACCTGAGAATAGGCAATTTATAAAGAAAAGAAATTTATTTCTCACAGTTCTGGAGGCTGGAAAGTCCAAGATCAAGGCTCTGGCAGGTTTGGTGTCTGGTGAGGGCCCCAGTCCCTGCTTCCAAGATGGCACCTTATTGCCGCATCCTCCACAGGGGATGAGCGCCATGACCTCAATGGCAGAAGGCAGAGGGCAAAAGGGCCTAACCTAGTTACTTCCAATTCTTTTATATGGGACTAATCCACTCACGACTTCATCACTTCCCCAAAGTCCCCACCTCTTAATACCACCACAATGGGGATTAAGTTTCAACATGAAGTTTAGAGGGGACACATCAAACCATAGCACTTGCTGAGAAGAAAGAACAATATCTACATGATGACAATGAAGTGTGATTGTCAGTGGGCTGTGGAAGAGTCCAGATAGATTCCAGCAGCAATTTTAACGTGGAAAATGAGAACCACACACAAAGTCTCTGAGGTGCATTCTTCTAACACAGTACTGGAACACAGTTGGCTCCTTCCATCTATGGAGAATGGCCACATTTGTGAAATGAAATAACACTTGGTCCTAGAGATAAGAGTGGAATAAGTGACCTAACCTTTGAAATGTTTTGAATTACCTTTGGCTAGGAAGGCAAATTACAATGCTTTCTACTTCTTAAGAAAACTTTTTATGCAAGCTCTAGTATGAACCTAATTTTGGCAACTTCAATTTTCCCCCCACTCAAATAATCTTATTTATTAAACATACCTCATGCTGGAGTGAGAGCCTAGATGTCTAAAATGCTGCATGGCCAGAGGTGACTGAGAAGTATATTTTGGTTATATTTCACAGTCTCTTATTTGTCATAGCCTATTCTTTTTACCAATGTAGTTGCAGACTGGCTCCATATCTTGGGGAGTCCAGTGTAAAAACGTGTGTCTATAAATGTAACTCTTATAAAGAGAAGCAAATGAGAAACCATGGAGGAGTGGGGAAGCGGGGAGGGCAGGGGGGAGAGATGACACACACACTCTGGTTTTACGGCATTCCTTGCTGTTCCCTCCAACTAGATTGCTCTTGCCCCAGAGATCTGCCCTCTTCATCCCCTGACTTCACTCCAGTCTCTGCTCAAATAACACCTTATCAAAGATGCCATTCTTGACAACCCTTCCTAAAATCACAAACACCTACCATTACTCTCTGCCCTGACCCTGTACCTATCCCCTGACCTATTAGTAGAATTCTGTTTGTTAACTTGTATACAAAGACTTTGTCTAATTCAATGCTGTACTTCCCAAATCTCAAACATTGGCAGGCAAATGGTAGTTGGTATTCAATCAATACTTACTGATAGCTTTCAATTTCCCTAAGTCCTCCAAAGCCAAGTTTCATATCCCATCCTTAAGTTCTGAGACAAACCTTCTACCCTTCTGATCAATTCTTCTTATACGTAAAAAATACTGCACATTTGCAGTTGCTGGATACGGAATAAGGATATGCTCACAGAGAGAAAAAGACAATAGAAAAAAAAAAAAAAGACATGTTAAACCCAGGTATGGAGGGTCAAACAGTCAGTGAAGACTTTTAAAAGTTAAAAAGCTCAATGTTTCATCAGTCAAAATTAGCATTAAAAGGAAATCAGTTCAGAAGTCAAAGAGAGTTTCTTTCCTGGGAGGAGCTGGTTCACGAAGGAGTTGGTTCATGAAACCAGTTCGTGAAGGTGGAGCCAAGGGAAAAGCCCTCTTCCAAGACATACTGTTCTGAAGTCAAGGCACAATCTGGAGCTACACAATAGCAACCAACACACATGGATTTTTAAGTTTAAATTAACTAAAGTTAAATAAAATCATGTATTCACTTCTAAGTCACATTAGCCATTTTGAAATGCTTAATAGCCACATATGGCCAGGAAAAGAGACAGAATGCTTTCATCATCACAGAACGTTCTACAGGACAATATTGATCTAAAGAAATCCAAAAGGACCTGGGTTACTCAGCTTCCAGGGAGATTTGAAAAGGAAGGCGCCAAGGGACCTGGAAGAAGAAGCAGAACAGAGCTAGAAAACTAATCCCATTGGGAAGGGATCTGCCCATTGGCTTGGCTGCCCTGTGTGATTAAAGTTCCATCCCAACTTCTCAGGAATGTGTCTTGTACTAATATTAAATGATTGGCTGTCTATAGTATCACTGCTGAGGTAGGGGCAGATGACAATTAGGGACAAGGGGTAGCATTCCATGGTAAACCCATAACCCATGAGTGGCAGCAGCACAAGGCCCTAGAAGTGAGAGAAATGGAACTAGGTTTGCAACAAGCTGAAACCTATAAGAGCTCGAGTCAGCTGGCACAACCTCTCAAAATGCAAATCCCTCAGCCTAAGATAAAAGTAAGACTCCTCTGACTCCTAAGGTATCAAGTAATTCTTATTAAGCCCCATTTCAATGACTGAAACATAATGCAGAGCCCAGGCACACAGATTAAGTTTCCAGTCAAAGCCCACAGAAGCCTAAAGCAAGGAAATTAACATTTTAGAAAAAAAAACTGGCTTTTTTTAAGGTTTTTTTTTTTTTTTTTTTTGAGGGTTTAAGTCATAGCATGCCAAATAAGGGTGAGTTTCTAGAAGAACATAGCACAAAGGTGATCAACTGTGGGGAGAATTTATCAACAGGGGAAAATCCCAATGCCCTCGGGGAAACCACTTCTGCAGGACACCACATGAAAACTAAACCTAAATGAGAGTCTCCCTTCAGGGCAAGCTTTCTCCTTGAACAGGACTACCTGCTCCTTCCACTCTGCCTTACCCAGGAGTTCCAGGAGTCTGAAGGGTTTATAAGCCTTACCACTCCACCCACGCCCACAGACTTTCAGCATATTTTCTCTCACAATGCAGTACTATTTTTACAGTCCTTTAAAGATTAAAACTAAAAACACAGATGATAAAGGAGGCCTGACTGGATCCTCCTACAATAAAATATTACAATTATAGAGCATTAAAAACAGACTTTAATTCCAAAGCACAGGGAGGGGAGGTACAAATAATTTAATCTGTACTGCTATGATTATAGGTGCCAAGAAATGATCAGAATGTGGCTCTTTGGGGCTTGAGGAGAATGGGAACTTCGAGAAAACCCTTTAACTGTCCTGTCCATTATGGTCGCCAATAGCCACATATGGTTATTTAAATTCAAATTATTTGAAATTAAAAAAAAATTAAAATTCAGTTCCTTAGTTGCACCTGCCACATCTCAAGCCACATGTAACTAATGGTTACCACACTGGGCAGCACAAATATAAGGTATTTTCATCATTGCAGAAAGCTCTATTGAACAATTCCCTAAGATGGCTACATCATTTGTCCCAGTTTGATAATGGAGACTTTGAAGCAACAGCTCCTTAAATACCAAGTTTCTGGGCTACTGGCAACCTTCTCCACACTGGTGAACTCTTTGAGGTCATTTATATATGTTGTCCAATCACTCCCCTCTCCCTAGTCTCAGGCCCATTGAAATCGGCATGAACCGTAATAAAATGTTCCCACTGGAGCTCAGCACAGTTAAAACCTAAGTTTCTTCAGAATTCCAAAGTATGATGCATATTTTTGTGGTATCTGAAGTGGGAACATGTCAGAAAAAGTCTATGAGTGACACTCAGGAGAAAGAAGGCACTCTCTGGAATTAATCAATTTGTTTCCAGAGGTGTCCTCGGGTTACTTTCTGTGGAGTGAGGTTTGGACAGAACCTAAGGACAGTTTGGGAAATACTGAAAGTCCTGGGACTCTAAAGAGCTTCCCCGTATGTCTTTTCAGGTGCAATGAAGGAAATATTATTTTAAAAAAACATCATAAAGTGCTGATGATGTAAGGCCCAACGAGGGATCAGGAACAAGAAGGCCCAGGTGCTGGCTTGATGCATGGGGAGGTTGTGGTGGGCTACCCTGCCTTCCGCCAACTGCGGAGGCACTGTGGAAAAACAAGAAAGGGATTCCCTGTCTTTCCACCACAAACTCCTGGCCTTGCAGTGGTTTTATGATATCATTCCCCCACTTAACAATTGGCCAGCCCCTCGCAGAATTAAACCTAAACTACATAACCTGGCATTTAAGGCCCCATAATCTGATTATCTTTCTGCTGAGCAACTCCTTTTATCAGAAACTCTTTGACCTATTAACTCCTTCTGCCTCCCCATGGCCAGAATTTCCACCTCCCCACCAGGTCTACGGTAAGGCCAAGGAGATCATCACCAAGGTGACCTGCCGAGCCCCTGGAAGGAGTTCAGTGCCTTCTCTATAGGCTGTGAGGTTTTTGAGACCAAGGGAGGAGACTCCAGGAATGGCATCTACAAAGATGCCTGGTGTCCAGTGCTGCCTCCAAGGAGTGGTCCAACGTGGCACACATGCTCATTGCCCACTTCGGCCGAGGCTGACAGACCTGGAGAACTGCCTCTGTGGGAGCTGTGGACACACATTCTGGGTAGACACTGGCCAGCTTCCCTCTGTTTCCGTGAAGCAAGTAGAGAAGCATGGCCTGGGGGCTAACAAGTGGACAAAGGTGCCTCCTTTGAAATGTACCCAGTCTTTCACACCCAGGTCAAGTGCTTTCTCTTTCGGAAAGTCGTCCTTACTACCCACCTCCAATGAACAGTGCTCTGTCTCCTGTGGTCTTGGTTTTCGACCATCTTTATTATGAGGTAGCCTTTTAGATGAGCCTGCATTTCCTCATTCTGCAGGTGAGTTTCCAAAATCTTCTAAAATCTTGCTCATATTTGTTATACTAGATTTAAAGTCAATAGATGGGAAGTTTTGAACCCAGTAAATGGTACTTCTTTACTGTGGGGCATCAAAGTAGGTACTCTGTCCTCTCCAGTCCAATTCTTCATTTGTAACCTAACTGGGTTAGTCTAGATCAGTGTTTCCAAAGCTGAGTTCCACAACAGAATCATCTGGAGATCTTTTAAAATGATAATGATGCCAGGGCCCTACCCCAGAGCAATGAATCAGAACTTCTAGACGTTTGGCTCAGGCATTGGGATTGTTTTAAAAGCTCTCTGATGATCCTAATGTGTAGCCACGGTGAATAAAAAAAAATAAACAGTTTAGGAAAGGACTTATTCTATAGGGAGTGGAAAACTAATAGGAAAAAACCTAGCAGTTAGAGATGGGGGCAGGGCAGCACTGGACAGAGGTGGTCAGGCCTGCAAGCCATGCCTCTCATCTTTGCCTTGAGCTGGCTGCTAGGAAAGTTACAAACTGCATTATGGCAGAATCTTATTATAAATGTATACAGGTACAATCAAGCCCAACCCAAATAATTAGCTTATATAACTCACACTGAATAAAATTTTGTGATGAGGCAGGGATCGTAAACATAACTGGCTCCAGGGCAATGGTTGCCATTGTGTAAATTCTTCCTGAGAGATCATTTTTAGATTAATTTTACAAGTCCCTATCTTTTTAAAGGGTGGAAATCCTTTGCCAATCACCAAGGGGACAATAAGCTTAAAGGAAGATCTGTTTGAAAGATCTTAGGAGCAGGTTTCCTGAGAAAGCTGAATTTCTAAAGTGCTTTGACCCTACAAGTCAACATGAATAGTGAGTTCAAGGTGACCAACATGAGAAAGTATATCTCCCTTTAGATAATCTAGCAAAGAAGTTAAGAAGGCAAGTAGTTCCTTAGATAAGAATTAACAGTTGTGGATAAGCTCTTCCTTCAGACTATCACAAGGCTAAATAGATGTAAGACAAACAACATCAATTTTAAGATATCCCTGCAATTTAATTACTCTTCCCAGGCTCTGCAATATTTTCCTTTTTTATTCCATTAAACAAATATATGTTGAGCACCATTTATATACCAGATCTGAAGAAGCACTATTTCTGAAATGTTCAAAGTTTGAGTATTTTCTTGGTACAATGACATCTGCTTTAATGGGAATCGGTATATAAAAATTACAGTTTTTTAAAGGATTATATAAAAGGTATTATTCTAGAAGATTGACTATGGAATCCCTTTTAAAAAGGAAGTACATACAAAGGTAACACTGAAATCCATTACGGTTTGAAGAAAAGTCTCTCCAATTTTAATAAAGGCATGAACCCAGTCACTATTTAATGAAGCTCATCTTTGCTGGAAAACCTCCACTAAGGAGGAAGGATCACAATGACCCTCAGTCCCAACTAAGCCCACTGGAAAAATCATCCTAATGAATACTTGTGGAAAAGGAGAGAAAGAAGTTCAAATCATAGTGTGGGAGCTAATTTATTGCATTCAAAGTTAAATAAAATGACTTCGTGACTCCACTTCTCTTTTTACGTTGTGGGGAAAACAACATTTCTGTAGTGCAAGTAGCAGGAAAGTAGGAGTTTAAATTAGCTTTGCATGATAGTAAACAATGAAGTTGGTGCTAATCAAAGTGATTCTTTACCACGTTCTTTGAAAATGTCATAGTCCTACAGGTAGGCTTTGATACTCCTCAATGTATACCTTCTTTTATATAAAGGCAATTTGACCAAATATTAGATGTCTGTTCCTCGTGTTCTTCTAGTCAAATCTGTTTCGTTCTTCCCTATATCTTTATTTAGACATCCATGTTTAAGAAGTTCTGAGAAAGGAAGCCAAAAATAATACCTAACCTCTGTGGTCTATATGGTGAAGAAGCACCCTTCCTATGCAAAGATGCCCATATTCCTGATTATGCTAAGCACGCTGAAGCTCCGATAAAGAGCAAAACCACAGGGCTGTAGCAACTGGTACAGCCTTGTATAAATGGCAACATTTGTCTACTGACAATGGTGACATAACCCTCAAGAAGGCAGACCACATGCTGTACAAAAGAGAAGCTGTCCCCGCAAGAAAAGGGGAAAAGAAAAATGACTCATTACACAGTTTGAACTCTAGTAAGACTGATGGACAAAACCCTCAAAGATGTGTATCTTGAAAGAGGAAATTCTCTAGTCCTAAATGTGGGTTTTTAACGTTTAAGGCAAGAACAAGGCTCCTCCTGTCCACCCTTCCATTGCCTCTTCTGGAATTCATCCATGAAAATATGAAAATATGATGGACCATCGATTTTTATCTTAGATTTACTTACAAATGAAGGAGGGAGGAAACACAATGACTAAAAATGGTAAAATGGATGAAAAGATTAATTCACGATACTTTACCATGTCTCAGTGGATGAACAGTCCTATTACAGCTTGGGCAGATGATTTCATCTTTCTGGGTCTCCATTTCCACATCTGTAAAATGGGATAAGTATGCCCATCTCAGAGAGTTTTTTTCCAAGATTAAATATGACAAGCAAGTGAAACTGTTCTGCAAATAATGAAGTACTCTATTAATGTATGGGATTATTTTATAAGATTATTGTAAACAGACATGGTCAATATGTTTTCTTCAAAGTCATCAGACCAGACTTTTTTCCACTGGTGCTCTTTTGCCTGCATGTCTCAACAATAGTAAAATTATTGAAGTTACTTCTCTTTTCTGTTTTCCTGGCACTAGTTTTTCATTGGCCTGGACATGTAGGCAAATGACTATTTCTACAACTTTTTTTTTTCTCTTAATATTCATTTAATAGCTATTCTAACAATGAAAGGTATTTGATATGTTCCTGAGAGGTATATACCAAAAAGAGCTGTGGGCGGAAATGTTCGCTAAAATCAGGACCTTCCACTGTATATTGGTCACCACCAATAAAGTGCATACGAGCCCACAGTGAACCAACACAATGGTCAATTACCCAGCCTGATCCCTTCGTTTCCTTACAGCTTCAAGACACTCCAATTTAGAGAGCACAAGGGCCAAGTTGGCCTCCATGGTCATCTTATGCAACATGAGAAGATGATTTGAGAGAAATGACACCAGATCAATCAAACGTTCCCGAGCTTTTCAGGAGCTCGCTCCAAAGACTTTCTTGAAGATAAATTTTATTAAAGTACTGATCATAATCAAAACAGTACATTGTATCAGAGGTCAAGTATTGTTTTTCACTTCCTTTCCCAGAACTTCTTAAAGATGAATGTTTGAAGACAGATATAGAGAAGAACAAAATTGTTTTGACTGGCAGAAAATGACTTACATAGATATCTAATATTTAGTCAAGTTGTTTTTAATAAAAGAAGTTACACCATGGGAGTGGCAAAGCCAATAGACTTGGCTCATAGGGGGTTAACTGTAGCTGCAACAGTTATTCAAGAAGTTAACACTGAATTGTTAAGAAATTGTATCTCTTCCTTTGCCCTGAAGATAACAGGCATCTCATTAACAAACTGATAACAGGCAACACTCGGAGTTTGTGAAAATGCTTTGTAAAGTGCTGAATAAATGCAAGTGATTATATAATTGCCACAAACATCCAATATTATCATTAAAATCTTGAAAGATAAATGTTTTCAACAGTTTTGAAAGCTAACCAATGGCATGCCAAATTAAAACCATTATATTTCAGCCATTTCCAATAAGTGCCACAGAATATTAAGACGTAAGAATATTAAAATGTTTATTTCATCTCCCTTTCCCCCATAGATAGAGCAGGTAGGGCATTGCTAGTTCAAATCTATGGAACGTGTTGAAGTCAGTGGTCACTCCGGAATTCCCACAGAGGAGGGGCTTTATGGTGATGATCCAGCTGGAAGGGAAGGGAGGCGAGAAACATATCTGGAAACTGTGCTTGCACAGGAAGCACAGTACACCTGGTGCCTAGGCTGCATGCTTACTCTGGATGGCTTCGTAGGGAACTATAGCTGTAGACTATGGTGGAGGAGAAGGCGGAAGCCCTTCGAAACCTTCCTTGGAAACCCAACCCACTCCTACTAAGTAAGTGCCTACATGAAGAAGTGTTCATATTTAAGTCTCTTGGCATGTGTCATTTTGGTCTCCTTTGTACCATGAGATACTTGCCCTCAGGCAGGCAGAAGGGTGTCCTCAGGCCTTCTCCATTGCACCAAGATCCCTTCAGCCACCCCTTCTCCAGCAATCTCAATGACTGGAGATAACCTATGATTCATAAGAAGCAAAGGCGAGAGTGGCAAAAAATTGTCCTGCACCAGATGGTATGATTTACTTCATGACTTTGTCTGGCCTCTAGAGTCATAATGTGTTGGGCTCTCTATAAAAAATTCAAACACAAGAGAAGAAGTGAATCAAAGGCGGTAGTAGCCTGTGATGGATGGAAAAACGGCACCCCTTAACACCCACACACTACAGCTTGCTGAAATTCACAGAAACTAAAGACTGCAGACAGGGCAAACCTCCACTGTAAGAGCAACTCCCACAAAGCAGATCACTCAAGATTTCCCACAAGCCTAGGCCATGTCAAACAATGCTACCGGTGGCTTTAAGCCATTGACAGTGACACTCAGCAGTGAGAAGGGCAGCAAGCTAAGAGGGAAAAAAAAGCAGTTTCCCTTGTTTTTAAAAGCAATGAATTTTAAACAGTAACAGACACAACACATAAACAAACACATTTAGTGAGTATGTATGCTAAGAGCTAGGTCAGAATCAGACAGAAGATTCTCCCTCAGATAGTTTTCATTCTAGTAAGGGAGTTAAAACACAGATGCATAACCACAGGTAGCTTGGCGAACAAGGCCAACGTGAGTGAGGAAGCAGGGCCTGTCAGAAAGGCTGTGAACGGGACAAAGAATCACACTGAGATGATAAGGGAAGACTCAACAGAAAGGACCTTCAGGCCCAGCATTATTTCAAAGGGTGAAGCTGTTGTAGGGCACAGGCAGAGAATAGGAAAATTTGAACAGTGCATAAGCTAGGAAATTTGTAAGCAAAAAGGATGTGTGAGGCAGCCTGGTTCAAGCGGAACCAGAGCATGAGACATGCGAAGAGTGGAATGGAAGACGAGGAAGAGGCTTGGCTTCCTTCGTGCATGTAGTCAGCAAACCGGGCCTGCATCCCATCTGTGTGCAAGGCACTGTCTTAAAAGCCAAGGGACACTGAGGTAGCCCCTGACCTCAAAGAGGAAGGGAAGGCTATGTGATCACCTAGGATTCATAGAAAGGATTCATGGAAGGCTTTCTAGCAGGGTCACCTATTCTAAATGATGTCTGGGGAGAGATTTAACCAACGGCAATGTATGTGTACTGACGAGAGAAGGGACAAAGAGTGATCACGGGCAAAAACCAGTTAGATTCTTAAGGGTGACAGAAAATAACAGTTTAGATTTGTGTCATGCTAGCATAATTCAAGAGCAAAAATGAAACCAAATGGTTATGCATTTCATGTAACTATTCTGATGAATAAATTGAGATTTGATGCAACAGGAAGCAACATGAGATATGGGTTGCAATGGAAAGTTTTTCTGTTCTTCTTCTTGTTTTTTTTTTTTGCCAAGTATAGTCAGATGTCAAAAGCAAAAAAAAAAAAAAGTCAGAAAATAAAATTATTTGGAAAAATCAGAAACTGGTTGTGAGAACTGGTTACTGTAGCCATTTTGTTACTTAAGGGCCCTAGTAACTGACAGGGGCTCATAATTCTAGAAGACAAAAGTAATTGAGGCACAAAAAGCTATCTTATGGTAAGTAAAATACAGAAGCTAATCGAAGAAAAAGCCTAAAGTGACAATGTCAGAAAAGTCTAAAATAAATGTTGAGCGATTTCAGAAAAATTTAGTGGGTCCTTACTGAGCATCAGCAAAATAAATTTCTCAAGACAAAAGAGGAAGATTAAAAGAAAATGTTGAAGAGTACAACCACTTCCTGAAAACCTGTCATTAACTCATTAATTTATTGGGTACATACTCTGTTTAGAGCAGAGTGATACATATTTTGAGAAACGCCAAGGTATAATAACTCCAGAATGAATTAAAGGCTGCATATGTCAAGGCAAACTGTGATTAAAAGCCTAATGAGGCAAACATGATTAATGTTGTGAGTTCAGCAGAGAAACGGTTCCTTGGCTTCTATAGT
Organism: Indri indri; assembly: GCA_004363605.1. Taxonomy (NCBI): domain Eukaryota; kingdom Metazoa; phylum Chordata; class Mammalia; order Primates; family Indriidae; genus Indri; species Indri indri. Next base: position 13,798 of record RJWJ010000703.1, on the reverse strand, counting down.
TCATGGTCAAGGGACAAACATCAGTGCATGAAAAACCAATGAAGGATGCTTTGGGGAAACAGACTGGTTAAAAACTGACTCATTTAGTTGACTTGCCACCAGTGTGCTCTCTCTTCTACTGGTTTTAGTGTATTAGTCACACACAGTTAACTAAGCAGGCTATGTAGCTGAGAAGGAGCTGAAAGGCTCAAATAACTAAGCATAACTCCTTCTTGAATCCTCCTCTTCCCCACTGACAGAAACAAGCCTGATGTGATCCACTAAAATCATTACAGATTATTTGACTCTTATTCAGAAAATATTTAATGCTATTAGAGCAGCGCTTCTCAAACTACAATGTGTACATGAACCACCAGGGGATCTCATTAAAATGCACATTCTATTGCAGTGGATCTGCGAAGGTTCCCACGATTCTGCCACTCCAGTAAATTCTCAGTGATGCTGATGCCGCTAGCTGCTGGACTAGCCTATGAGCAAGGTATTAGCACATCTTTAGTTGCTGTTATTGCAGGACGATAGAAAAACCATTGTTCTGGGGGTCAGGATGCTTGAGCTCAAGATTTGGGCCTTGATGCATATTATAACTCATGAAATGTCAATGTTCAGGGAGGAGTGAGGATCCAGGAGTGACAACGTAGAGTAAGCAAAGGCTTCAGCAGGAGGTGATGGAAAACAGAAGAGAGCAGCAAAGGAAAAGACTGGCCCTTTGCTCCTTAGAAGAAATAAATAGGTGATAAGAAAGGTGATAAAAATTATGAGACCAGAAATTTATTCTAATGATAGAAATTATAAAAATAAAAGGGTGCCCATGGGAGGTGGACACTGTTAGAAATTATTTTATAACAATGTAACTTAAAGGATTCCAGAATAATGAACATAAAACATGTTACTATTGTTTTTCCTTTTCATGTATTTGAAGGACAAATTACATCATTTGTCTTTCTTTGCCCAATACTATGAACTTTAGAGTATACAACATAAATGTGATATGTAGTAACAAGATAGTCACTCAAAGCAACAGCTAAAATACTCCTACTCTATGCTAACAAGTGTCTGCAAACTCTACGGAAATGCAATTATGGGACTCAGCAGATACTCCCCTGCCTAAAACAGCAGTCTGAGAACTGCCAATCTGGAGCAAATTCTGTCTTTTCTGAGAATATTTTAAGAAAAGTGGTGGAGAAATCTTTGAAAGGCAACAGAACACTAATTATATTCAGACAAGTTTCCTTTTTGTTCCCCCAAAATATGGAAGCTCTTTTAGGCTTCACTTCTTCTCCTAGACATGGCAAAGCATTTCATAATTTTCTAGCTTGGGAACAACCTTCACAGACACTTTTACCAATTCAGAGGAAGGGGAGAGTGAAAACACTGTAATTAACCAAAGAGAAATGATACTACCACCTAAACCAAGTAAGCCTTTTCTTTAGCAAAAAGCAGTGAGTTCTAGCAGAAGTGAACATGCTATTTATTTAGTCAGGATGTATGCTCGGACACCTGTAGTAGGAAATTTTCAAAATAGCTATGGTTTCTTTCTCTTTTCTTTCTTTTTTTTTTATGGTAGGCATCTCCAACAAACTTCAAATGAACACTTGTGGTATTTGTCAGTTCTGACCTATTATGACTTTTGGTAGTTTTCTACTTTAATTAAAGATTATGTAAAGATTTTTCTGAGTTGACTTCAATAATTTCCTCTACTAACATGAAGAATGAAATGTTTTAAAAGAGAAAACATTGAAAATCTTATCTAGTCCAATTCCTGGTACTGTATAGAAGGAAAATGAGACCCAGTGGACCAAAGGACTTAACCTGATCACCCAGACACGTCGATTATCAGCACAAGGTGCTCTAGTCTTGCCCAGCTCTCTCCTAGGCAGCGTCTTTCTAATCTCAAACTAAGGGTCAGATCTGAGTTACCTTTCAATCAAGATCAAGGTCTGTGATAATTACATATTTGCAACTTCTTTTCTACTTGGCATGGAGCACTAAAGTAGAAAATGATGAAGGGTTTAGCTAAACCTGGAGGGAAAAATAAAGTTTTGGTTTAGTGAAATAACAATGCAGACTTCAGTCTCTTTTTGCCATCAGAGGAAGAAGGAAGAAGCGTCTTTAAAATTTATTTTCTAAGCCAACAAGCAAATTCTACCGTTAGGCATAGACTCCAGTCTTGTGGAATCTAAAGCTTGTAAATTTCAGGGGCACTCTTTAAGAAAAAGAATAGAAAATTCAGAATAGAAATTGAGTTATGAAAGTATTTATTTAGAATTAAAATGTATCATATAAATTGCAAATTTTAAAAAGCAAATTATAAAAAAAAATAAAATTTTTAAAAAAATATTTTTATTAATTAATGAATTGCCATACCTCGGAAATATTTTTCCTACATATTTTGGTTGCATGCTCTTTGATCACCTCTTCCAATAATATTTTGCAATATTCTCTATTGAGAGAATAGAGAAATAATTCAGTCTTTTCTTTAGAACCATTGATCAGAATTTATAATTTATTCTCGAAAAATTTGGAAAAGTTTCTTTCAGCTTCATAACTCATTATAGGTAATGTCATATAAATTTTTTGGATAGTCTCCAAATTTAGGAAAACCTCTATCAAGTTTCTTTTACATATGAGCTGTAAGACTCAGGGCATTGCAAGAGTTCTTAAATATTGTTTGACTTGATGACAATTGTTAACCACATTGCTAGGGCCTCTCCTCGGGTTAGGAGACAGGCCTGTACCAAGGAGGAGCTTTGAAGGTTAAGTTCCTAGCACTCCATGGTAAATCCACCTGGGCCTACCATATATATCCCCAACATACCTGATGCATCTTTGAACTCTCCCAGCCCTTCCAAATGAAGTGCTCATTTTTCTCAGAATACCTAAATTTTCTGATGGCATAACTGTTCCATGATTCAGCCAAAACAATATCACTTAATGTATATACTTCATTTTCTTTTTGTGGTCACAAGACAGACATGATGTTTCACTACCTGGTGTATGAACTAAGCATTATTTCACTAAGGAAATTAAATGGGATAATGTATGAAGAATGCTAAGGCACTAGAAAAATGTTCAATATTATCATTATTTCTCTTAACCGCTAGTCTTCCAACACTCATGCTATACTGGACAAGTGGTTTATGTCAATTGAGGCAGCCTAGTCTCAGTACAGGATAACAATCAGGAGTCTAGATCCCCAAACCAGACCATCTTCTTTCCAATCCCAGGATATTCATTTGCTAACTTGGTGGTCTTGGATAAATTTCTTAATCTCTGGAGGATTTATAATGAGCATAACAAAACCTACCTCATAGAGTTGTTTTGAGGGTTAAATAAGATGCATGAAGTGCTCAGCAAGATTTCAATAAGTGGAAGCTAATACTAATATTGGGAAACTTGTCCATGAAGTCTCCTGAGTAAAACCACCGGGAGCATAAAGCCAATTCCATTTCCCTACGTAGAACAGTTTCACAGTTTTAGTATGACAGGTAATCATCCATAAAGCAGCAGTGAGTTACCTCCCATAGCCAAGGAATCCTTTGTAATGATATACAACTTCAACAGATAAAGAGGTTCCGTAGCATATGCTGAAAATATGCACCCAACCCATATTTTTTTACAAAGTCATTCATGTTTATTTGGCCAAACCCCTGGTTTTCTAAGATGCACAGTTTTGACAATTCTATACCTTCCATAGCATTGGGAGGGCTTTTTACTCTCTAAACTCTCTAAACAGACTGGGAGGTCCAAAAGCCTCTCCTCTTTAAACAGGCTTGAGAAGGCCATGGATCGTGGAAATAAAATATTTACAATAGGAGAAAAAATTCAGATAAGCTTCACCGTGCCCTAAGTGGTCTCAATACACAGGAAAAAAATGCAACGAAGGCACTGGAAGATCTAAGAAAAAATGTGTAAGTGAAACAGCAGATAGAACAAGTCAAATGGACACAGCTGAAGTTTTCTTCGAGACAACACAAGCTATAAAAAACTAAATTTCCCAAAGGAAATACAAAACTATGGTTACAAATAAACTCTTAGCTTTTTCATTAATGTGCAATGCTCTTGACTTGAGGGAAAATATGATACAATTAACAAAAGCTAATTTCTACCCAACACCTCTGCAAAGGAACGTGCTGAAGCCAGATCCACCTCTAACGTGGGAAGGCCCAGGGCAAGGGTACAAACAGGGGCCCACACACCATAGGTCACAATCTTTCAAGTTACAAATCAGGTTAACAAACTGCTCAATGAAATAGGTTTTATCCTTCTACCTTGACTGAAAAATATATCTTCCTAGCCGCTTGAAAGACTAGGTGCAACTTCAGAACTCTCTCTCTCACACACACAGCTGTTCCTTGATCACCCCTCAGGCTGAGGGTGCACAAGCAGAGGTAACGAAGGCTGCCGGAAGATGGACACCCAGGGATCTCTGCGAAATGCAGATACTAGCTCAGGGCCATCTGGGCAGGGACTCTGGGGTTTCCACGTGCACAAAACATGGTCTCAAATAGGGGAGAGAGTACAGATTGGGAAGCCCAAAAGTCTCATCACTCCAGGAGCACGGACCTGACCAGAGAAGAACCCTCTGCAGTAGTCCCCAAACTTTTTGGCACCAGGGACCTGTTTCATGGAAGACAATTTTTCCACGGAGTGGGGGGATGGAGGGGCAAGCTCAGGCGGTGATGCGAGCGATGGGGAGTGGCCGTGAACACAGATGAAGCTCTCCACCCCCCTTCCTAAGTTTCATGGAAGACAATTTTTCCACAGACGGGGGATGGGGGTTTGGGGACTGTAGCACTAAAGCTCAGGACAGAGGCCCCTTTTGCTCATATACTAGGCCTATATTTTAGTCATAGGGTTAAGAAATTTGGAGGAAAATATTCCATCAGAAAAGAGAAAAAAAGAAAAGAGCTGCATGTCTTGACCTTTTCCAGATAGAATCTCCTCAGTCACAGGCACTGGCCCTGCAGCTAAATCCCTTCTAATACTGTAGCTTCAACCTAGAAACAAAACACAGATGCCAGGGAACCCTTAAGAGCCTAAGCAGGAGGCCATGATTTGACTAAGTTGACTACACCCAAGGGGACAGTTGTTTGGCGCCAAGACCAAAAAAGGAGGAGGATCTTAACCATTTGCAAGTTTTCAAATTAATTGGACCTCAAAAGTCAAACTGTCCCCTTTTTTTTTGTTCCGTTGGATAAATTCTGCTCTTCTTGCCTTCACCAGCCGTTGTTTGAGGCTTATACCCAAATGATGGTCCTGCATGCTCAGAATTTGGGGTTTACAATACACATCTCTGAAAACGGTGCGTGTCCCACTGCTATAAATGGTCAACCCATAGCTCACCCGCAGTGGGAGCCACCACCAAGGTACCGTTATCAGACTAGGAACTGTAGAGTTCTCTTGTGCAAAAAAACTCTATCTTGATTTTTCTGTGGTACAAAGACAGAAAGGAGGCAGATCACGCAAGCAAAGCAAATCAATTAAATCAGGAACACTGAACTGATATTAGATGGTGAGTTTCCTCTCTCTCAAATATGACATCCCCATACCCCTCCCCAGCTGCCCTCCTAACACACATGGACACACACATAGACCATGAAAAAGAGCCTAGAAGAATGCAAGCAAGATGAGCTTACAACACACACACACCTCAGATGCGTGCGCGCACACACACACATACACACACACACATAGCGTCAGTGTGTGGCCTTGAGCAGGCTTCATTTTTCCATTTATAAAATAAAGATAATAAAACTTATCTTGCAAGTTTCTTAAGATCAAATTAGATAAGTAACGTCAAGGGGCTGGCTCAGGGGAGGTTCTCATATGTCAGTTCTCTCTCTCTCCTTTCTCCCTCACTTCTCCCCGAGACGAGTCAATTTGCCTGTGTAGCAGTCCAAACCCTTCTGACACGCCAGGTAAATAAGCGTAATCATCACTATCTTGCCCCAGTCAGAAGCAATAAGTACCTGTGGAGCACAATATTACAAGGAAAAGAGAGGGCACAAAATAAGCATTCTTGCTGTTAGCGCACCTTTGCTAAGACATTTCTACTGACAATCCTAAGTTAAATCTGCTGAAGCCGTGCACAAGGATTTGGAGGGTAGGATCTAACAAGGTGAGAGAATTATGCTTTTATGTAGAACTTGGCTAAATAATGCCATGTTGCAGCCAGGAAGTACGTTTCCCCCGCACCCTATTTTAAACCATTTCAGTGGTTTGCACCAGACCTGAATAATATCCACACCACTTCACAGCAGACAGCGGTAGCTATAGGACCACACTTCCCTTAGACCAGCTCTGCTTCACCACTTATAAACCAAAACATAAAACCCTGATGAAAAAAGAAACTTAAAAACTAAATTTAGATTTCAGCACTTCATCTTTAATAAAAGTCTCCTTCCGACAACCTTCTAGAAAGAAAAAGAGGAATCAGTACTTACTGAATAATTTCTTTGGTGAAACTTTTTAAAAGTTTGCAATGGTTTTCAATGCCCTGCACTAGTTCAAAATTTATTTAACTAAAGGGATTGGGTGAAAACTTCTAGCAGCTTTCCATCATGTTTGTCAGAAGTTGAGACATCTTTTTCCATATTTCATCAGAATACAAGAGCCAACTACATAGTATAAAAACAGCCAAATTGCTTATTTTGTTCAGAGCTAAAACTATTCTAACTGAAAGTAAAGATTTTACTATTCAGACTAAACACCCAATAAACACTGACTGGTTGTTAAAGGTTCCACTTCAGTTGCTCTGTATCAAGTAGGACGAATCAGAGACTCAGTTTAGCATTTCCTAGGTGCTAACTGATGTTCCAGGCACTGTCAGAGACCCTGGGGATAGAGAACTGAATCAGACATGCCCCTTGCCTTTGAGAGACTTAAAGGTCTAATGGGAAGGGAATGACATAAAGATATAATTTCAGCTTGCTATTGTTACCAGCTAAGAGAGAGGTCTGTACACAGGAAGAGACACTTAGCTCAACCTAGGGAATTCAAAGCAGGTTTCCTGAAGAAGATGATATCTGAGTTGTCTTAAAAGATGAGTGAAAATTAGCCAGGTAGCAGGAGTTTCAGACAGAAGTTACAGATTGAAGAAAGGCCAACTGTCTACTGTTCAGAGCATGTGTATGCATGGTGATACAGGGAGTGACCGGTGAGTGGGCTGAAAAGTGTGGGCCTTGGTGGGATGTGAAGCTGCAGAGTCAAGTGGGAACCAGGTCACCGAGGCCCTTCTTGGGCCTGGTTAAGGAGTTACTAACAATAATAATATTAATAGACGCTGGCTGGGCACAGCAGCTCACGCCTGTAATCCTAGCACTCCTCTTTGGGGAGGCCAAGGCAAGAGCATTGCTTCGGCCCAGGAGTTTGAGGTCGCAGTGAGCTATGATGATGCCACTGCACTCCAGATTGGGCAACAGAGTGAGACCTTGTCTCAAGAAAAAAAAATAATAACAACAACAGCAACAACAACAATAGAACCTGATATTTATTGAGAACTTATTATGTTGCAGGCACTACATTAAAGATTTTAAAGTCTCATTTCATTTAATCCTCATCCTAAATTCCATAACCCTTATTTGACAAATGAGAGCACTGAGGGCTAGAAAGTAAAGTAACTGCAACAGATTACACAGCCAGTAAGTGAGAAGTGAGTTTGGAACCCAGGACAGCCTGATTCCAAAGCTTATATATACCCTACACTCTTCTACTTCCAGCCTATCCTCAAAGCAAAGACTGGATGAACATATTGGGTCCATTATGCTGGCTACAAAATGGTGAATGGAATTAAATATGGCCCAACTGGGGGTCTTTTGCAAGGCAGGAATAGAAAAGTGAGAATAAATCAATATAAAAATTCATTCAGAGGGGCTGAGAAGGAAACATTCAATATGTACACCCTCCTAGAACATTCAGCAAAATAAATGGGCTTTTGAAAGTGGAGTCTAGAAAACAAAACACCAGTATTCAGTAATGTTTCCAAGTACAAAAGGTTAAAATATATATCCTTCTCTTTGCTTGTAACACCCTCCCAGATGTCAAACTCTATGAGGGCAAAGACCAGGTGTCTCTCATGCATCCGGGATGGTGTCTCCAGGTCTGAATACTGTTGAGAAAGAAGAATAAGCAACAGCCGCTTTTTACAACGACATCAATGAGGTGCCATTCTTGATTGGAAAAACAGAGTAAAAAACTAAACTTACAGAAAAAATTAAAAAGTCATGTTGATAACTGAAGCACTGTAAACTGAAATAGAAAACATGTAGCAGTTAAGCTGACTGCACAGATAATAAGGAGTCATCACCATGGGGTGCTACACTGAAAAGAAAGCACTTAATTCAAAATGTGGTTAGTACTACGTATAAACCATACTCATTAAAAATAAGATGTTGTTACAGGAAGTGGCCTAGAAGTGAAATGTGCTGTAAGGGGGGCGGGGAGGGGGGAAAGCAAGCAGACCAAAGATCAGATTCTGGGCCTGATGATTTCTAGTCTCTGACCAGAACAATATAAGCATGTCATCAAAGTGACTTTAAGAACCTGTATCCCTATGACACTATTTTCAATCTTTAGTCCTTAGCAAGAATCTCTTTTTAAGTATCTGAAAAGTAAAAATCACATTTTTCAGATCTGAAGAGTTTTCAGACACTTAAAAGTTTTCCCAAAAAAGTAATTTCTTAATTTTGAGCATTTAGGAAGAGTGAATCTACTAAGTCAAAAACAAATATAAAAAAAGTTTTCATACATTTCTTAGTGAAATTTGTTCTCACACTGAAATCCTTTGCCCACTTGTCAAGCTACTAGTAAACAGAAGATGGGAGTTTTTTTTGTTCATTTTTAAATGACCTAATAGGATATTGTAAACAATTTCATTCCCTCATATCATATCTTATGATAAGATATTCTGAAAAATATTTTCATTTTACCGATTACATTTAAAAAATCCTGAAACTATTTACTTACATGGAAAATTAAAATGTAAGTGGAATTAGGTTTCTCATCTTCACTACAGTTATCTTCAACATTCAACCATCTTTGAAAATTTAATATGAATCGAATGAATACAAATTCAAAATGATTCCTTAGTTCAACCATTTTGAAACTTTAATTCTGTAAAAATATGAAATCTGTGAACTTTGTAAAACTGTTTAAAAACCCAAATAAAAAACCACTAGGCTTTCAAGCTGATTGTTTAAAAGTGTGTATACAGATGAAATGAAACTGACTCATGAACTATTGAGTCTGGAATTTGCAAATATAAATCTTATCCTTGTAAACAGAACTCAACTAACAAAATCAGGGCCTGGTAATTTCCTTCTTTCATACTCTGAAACAAAAATTGTAATGATTTTTAACATGCACAGAAAATTAAAGCTACCATTTTTAATATTTATTTGCAAAATATAACTCAGGTTTTAAGTCTCAAGTAAAATGAGAGGCAGTTGAACATTCTGGTACTGCAACGTAGGAAAACAGCCAGGAATGAAACACTAAGATTTTATTAAAACCATAGGACTCAAATTTGTATTAAGACTTTTTGCTTGCAAGAGTGCTTCTTCCTAATTCCATTAAAAACTTCCATCTCCATGCCACTTTCAATATAAGTTACACTTTTTTCAAAGTTCCCAATCCACTTCAAATACTCTGAAATTTACAGCTTAGACTAGGGTGCATATTTCTTCTAGACAAACATAAAGGTAAGTCTGCCTATGCCCCTTGGTAAATGAAATGTGTGCTTCAAGGTGATGTGGACTAAGAAATACTCTACATTTCATCCAAAATCTACACAGGGCATCTCCAAGTAACTAAAAGCAGTTTGGAGGGCAGTGGGGGAGAGGAATGTGGGATGGGACACTTGACATGTTAAAGATGAAGGTGATGTGAATTATCGAAATTCAACTTTGTCATTTTACAGATGAGGAAACTAAGGCCCAGAAAAAATATATGACTTGCCCAAATACTCAGTTATCCAGACCACAGCTGCAGATACTCAGTTATGTGGATTATATAAATGCTACAATTCTAACTTTTGAGATCTCAGGGGTTTTGCACTTTCCATAACGAATAGTTAAGAACCCAATTCCTGCACATTTTTTTTCCTTAAAAAATCTTGAGACAGTGATCAGGTGGGCAGCCTATTTATGATTTTAACCCTTCTGTTTCCACCGGTAATTTCAGAGAACCCTCAACTCCCTAAAGGCAGGGCTATCTTGCTCCAGGCAAAATCTCTAGGACCTAGCACCTAGTAGGCACTCAGTAAATACTCCGTCCGCCCTTCACCTATCTCCACTCCCTACCCATCCAGGCCAAGCTGTCAGTACAGCCAGATAATTTTCCTTTGGAAATCGCTTCATTTCTTGAAACTTGTGTCCAACACCTCCGGGCCAAGAAGCCGGCCTGAGGGAATGTGTGGCCATTTCCAGGAGCGAAGGACTGAATAACTGGCTTTTTGAGGGGGTGGCTCGGAAAGAACTGGGTGGGCACGCAGCATCGCCACGGACCCCAGTGGCCCAGGTGTGCCAGCGACTTCGGCGGCTCGGCGGCTGCCGCCCCGGGCCGCTGCTCCCCGCCGCCTTCAGATAACCAACTTCTCAAACTTCCCTTTCCGGGGGTGGGGGTTCGTCTCGCTCGTCTCGGACGCGGCCAACGCAACGCCTTTCCTGCTCGCACAAAGGGGACCAGACGTGCCCCGCGCCCCTTGAAACTGAACTTTCCTTCTCTTTTTCAAGAAAAACTCACACATCCCTGCGGCCACGGGAGTCGGGCTGCATGGGTGCCACCGGGGGAACTTTCCCCGTTTCCGCCCGAGCGCCGGGTTCTCGGGGCCGACTGTCAAGCGCAGCGACGGGACGGAGAGCCCAGGGGACCCCCGGCGCCCCGCAGAGCCCGGGCTGGGGGCCACTCACCCGACTTCTGAACGTGCGGTGGGATCGTGCTGGCGATGCGCGTCCACAGGACGATGTGCAGCGGCCACAGGCCCCTGAGCAGCCCCCGACCCATGGCAGACCCCGCTGCTCGTCATAGACCGAGCCCCGAGCGCAGCGGCCGGCTCCTTCTGGGACCCCCGGCTGCGCCTCCGCGCCGCGCCCTCTCCGGACCCCGCGCCCGGCCGGCGGGGCAGATGTGCGGGCCAGATGTGGCGCCCGCTCACCAGCTAGGAGGGGTCCTGGAGGCCGGCGAGGCACGGGGAGGCCCCCGGCGGCCGAGGGGAGCTGCGCAGGAGGCCGGCTCCTGCCCCGAGCGTGTGCGCGCGCGGGGGTGTTGTGGGTCCGTGCACGCGAGTGACTCACTCAACTTCAACCGGGCGCTGCGGGGGAAACAGGAAACTCCTCGCCAACAGCTGGGCAGGACCTCTCCGCCCGAGAGCCTTCTCCCTCTCCTCGGCTTCCAGCCCTAGCTCTCTTGTAGCTGCCAATCACGTCCCCTAGACCAGCCCCTCCGAGCGCTTTGGCAAACTTTCAGCTGCCCCTCACCGCCCTCCCACACCACTCTGGAGTTCCTCGCTCCAAGCATTTACTCAGGAGTGACTAAGTGCGCGCGTTTCACAAAGTAACTGAACACAGAAAGAGTCTCCACTTCCCATAGCATACTACTAACATCGCCCCCTCCCCCTGACCTTCTTTGGATTTTTCCCAGGTGCTTTAGAGTTGCGTTTCCAAACTGCAAGTTGAGACCCAAGAGTGGATATTGAAATCTGGTTAGTGAGTCATGAAAACATTTTTTCCCAAATAAAATAGTAACGGTGAGTATTGCTTCATTAAACTTTTGCTTCAGTTATGTCTATGTATTAATACATGTATGGATATGCATACACTGTTAAATTGTAAAATGTTTTTCTTTCTTACTGTAGGTCGAAGTCCAGAAGTTTTTATCAAACTTTAATGTGCATACCGATCCCCTGGGAATCTTGTTAAAATGCAGGTTCTGATTCGGTAGGTCTAGGAGGCAGCCTGAGATGCCACATTTCTAATGAGCTCCTAGACAGTGCACCCCATTTTGAGCTGCCTCTTCCTGGGGGTGACTCGGTGGGTAATTGTAAATGAGTAGCTATCATGGAGCTATAATGGTGGGAAATGTTATTTTCAGAACGTATGGAGTATAGCAGAAAACGTAAAAATAAAAGTGGCTTGGGATTCACCTAAATGCCTGCGTGTGCATTCCAATAAATGCAGGTGAAGATGTGCAAAAGGGCTAACAGTGGGAACGGAACAGTATAAACCTTCAAATTTCCCTTCTTTTTTTTTTTTATTTCAGCATGTTATGGGGGTACAGATGTTTAGGTTACGTATGTTGCCCTTACCCCTCCTCCCCCCCCCCGCCCAGTCCGAGTTTCAAGCATGTCCACCTCTCGGATGGTGCGCATTGCACTCTTTGTGTATGCATATACCCGCCACCTCCTCCCCCTCCCTCTTCCCTCCCCCCTGCCCGACATCCAATAGATGTTATTCTTATATGTACACTTATGTGTTGATCAGTTAATACCAATTTGATGGTGAGTACATGTGGTGCTCGGTTTTCCATTCTTGGGATACCGAATTTCCCTTCTTGCTAGGGCAAACAGGCTTGCCCAAGACAATCTTGGTTTATATCTGTTTGGCAGGTTAAATATTAATAGAACCACCACCACCCCCCCTCTTTTTCAGATGCGTCCTGATAGAATAATAAATTATCTGATCAACCTACTTCCAGCTCTCAAAGATCTATCTCTATATCTATGTCATCTATATTCTGTTTAGCCCTCTGGTAAGGAGATCTTCCAGCAATTGCTACAATGAATTCTCCTACCTGAGAGAGATTGTTTGCAGAGGCAGGTGCCAAGTTCACAGGGAATAAAAGCAAATAGCTCTCCCCCAAAACCAACCCCTGAAATCATCTGTCAGTCCAAGAGTTCATTTACTTGAGCCTAAAATTTTAACTCTTGTTCCACCTAGCACCAAAACTGCCCCTGGATGTGTCTTTTAGGAAAATGCCATTTCCCAGCTCTCATGTTTAAGCTAAAGGAAGTGCAGTGAAATCAGTTAGCACTCGGCATCGACTTGCCCACCAACAGCCTTGCCAAAGCTGGAGCCACTTTAGCGATGGAGGAAGATTCAGTTCAAAATCTGCTTCTCCCCATTTCCTCCTTGACCACGCCACCCATGCCACTGCCATGCCTTGAGCAGGAGTCTTAACCACTCACTCTCTGTCGGGGTCATTCTAGGCCCTTTCTCTCAGTTTCTCAAACCAGAGCTGAAGTCAGTTTTCCAAAATGCAAACCTGCTTATACTAACCCTCTGATTAAAATCATTTATCGGCTTCCCACTGCTCTTGAGATACATAGAAGGTAGAAACCAGATCCTTGAACATGCCTTCAAGCCCCCAACCCTCCTGTAACCTTTCATTTGGCTTCTCCTCCTTGACTACTAAGAGCCTTCTCTAGATTCCTTGAACATACCCCGGTATTCCTCCTGCACATAGCCTTTTCTAGTGTGGAATTCCTTTTCTCTGCCCTTCCCTTCCTCTTCACCGGGCCAACTCCGCCTCTTCCTTGATCTAATCACAGCTTTCTTGATGGGCAAGCTTTCCCTGACCTCTGTGAGTAGATCTTTTACCATAGGTTCTTGTAGTCCCATAAGCCTTTCTTTTTTTAGCACTTACTACAATTGTAATTTTATAATTATTTGCGTCATTCTTTAATTTCTATTCCTCTCCCCCACTGAACTCCAAATTTCTTGAGGGTAGGCATTATTTCTTTCTGTCCACTTAATAGTGTATCCCCAATACCTAACACATAATAGGTGTTTAATAAATATTTGTC